>PNEQ01025899.1:0-27609 GCA_003012365.1 Medauroidea extradentata
TGTGTAATTTCATGCACTCTGGGGTAGCTGCAACTATGTAATTTCATGCACTCTGTGGTAGCTGTAACTGTGTAATGTCATACACTTTGGGGTAGTTGGAACAATGTTATTTCATACCTTCAGGGTTAGCTGCAACAATTTAATTTCATGCATTCTGCGTTAGCTGCAACTATTTATTTTCATGCACTCTGAGGTAGCTGGAACTATGTAATTTCATACACTCTGGGGTAGCTGCAACTATGTAATTTCATGCAACAAGATTACGCTAGTGTTGGAAGAGGTAAAAATGTGTGAACTGTAATAAACTTTCGCAAAATATATTGAATGTTACTTTAATTTTAACAACCCAAATGAAAAAAATTCTGTTATTAAGATCTGTAGAATAAGGGAGGTTATAAATGTTTTTAATAATGCTATAATCTAAAAATATTCCGAATCATAAAACCGTTGAACAAATGCGTATATTTTACTCTCAAACACAACTAGATAAGGCCGTATGTATATATTTTTTAAGGTTTTTGTTACTGGTGTCACACATATATTTGCTTGGTTGAGTCATTTTTCAGATTGGTGGTTTTGATAATTTTGTTATAAAGTTATATATTCTGTTATTAGACGTCTGTTACAAAGAACTTAACGTTTAAAGTTAGTTTTATTATTATGATATTTAAACTCCTGCAGTTTTATATTGCAAAGATGTACTTACAAAAATGTTGTAAATACCTGTCACCTGTGGAGTGACAGTTTTGTATACTTATTTATATTACGCAGAATTACAAATTAACGCTTATGTAAATGCGTACAAATGTAACGACTTTGTAATAATTCTCCGTTTACATTTCCTTGGATCAGTTTATTTATTAAGTATATATAAAATCGAAAGTATTTTATGTCATTTATAATGTGTCATGTTCCTCAGTAAATCATTTTACAATTAATTTATGATACATCCATTTCGTTGTTCTTAGTTATTAGACCTTAAATAAGCCGAAAAATTTCATTATCAATAATTGACAAGTTGATGGCATAGAGATATTCCGGCTCTGAATTTTCTTGATAACTTTCAAAAATATTTTTTTTTTTTTAAATCTTAAACACGGAATGCACAACGTGTTTAAAGTAAACAATGAATAACTAGTATATCTGATAAGCCTACTTTCCTCAAAGTAGGTATAAATTTACTTTGAATGTCACAATCACATACATATGAGAATATTTAATCAATTAGATTATACCTGTGCTATCTGAAAACGTGATGGACCCAAAGAAAGAATATTTTGATAATAAAATTTATGAATATTTAAGTGTCACTTCTTGATGTAATAGGAATATTTTGTGTTCATACTCTGAAATACTTTAATTTGGTAGTATACCGTATATAACGAAACATAACGTGACCCAACAAATTTAAAATCATGCTACTTTACTTAGTACTAAACGTGTATAGTGTCCGAAGTAACATTGGAATATTGTTCGTAGATACTTTACGTCACAAAAACTTTAACAGCAAATTAAAAAAACTGAATACGGTATAAATAAAATACATAAAACTTAAACATTAAGTAGCTTATTTAGTACTATACGTGCATACAAAGTTAGATGAAATTCTTGTTACTCATTATATCATATATCTCATGTGATAAACTTCTGTTTCAACTGCCACAACTGCGTAACTGTTAACACAGTGAGAACAAAATACACCCAGGTCGTGTCACTTTACTTCGAACTGTGTGTACCGAGTTTGAATAATTCTGTATAATGGTTATTCAGATATACATATTATGTAAAATGGTATAATTCTTACCAATTCGATAACATGAAAAGAACATAAACGAAATATATAAAAGACAAATTAATTTACTAATACTATACATAATAACTCGGTTTAATTAAATACTGAAAAATGTTTTCTTTGATATATCCAGTAATTATAATTTTGTCATTAGGACGACAGAATTTACGAACGTTGCAAAAGAATAACTTAAAAGCCAAATCTACTTGTTTATTAAGGTATGTATTCAATAATATATGCGATAAAAATATGTTTGTAAAGTTTCTAAATTTTTCAAATTTATTACCGAGTGAGCAAAATAAAAACGTAAAGTCATCTTATCGAGAAATATAAATGCGCCAACTCTGTCGACATTTCCAAAAATATGTCCTTATATAATACAGAGTATGTAAAGAAAATATTAATATTATAAACTTAGGATGAACGAAATACACTAAAGTTAAGTCAGCTTAAAAAGTAATGTATGCGTACCAGTTTGATTTTATTCGGGAAAAATATTTTCTGAGACATATTACTATGCTAAAAAAAAATTCCACCGTTTTCAATACATGAATACAGGATGAACGAAATAAACAAACGTCAAGTCAGCAAATTATGTAAATATACGTAACCAGTTTAAGAATTTCGGGGAATATTATTTCCTAATATATGTCATATTATTATTAAACTTAGTAAACGAAAACGGCCGCATATACGAAAACATGAACTCAAAATGGGTGAAACAAGACTACACAAAAGTCAAGTCAGCTTTGTATGTATTACATATGTAGAAACTTAGATGAGCTTCTGGAAACTCTTTCCTCAGATATCATATTATGAAAATATATATAAATATGGCCGCCGTTTTGAAAACATTCGTATAGTATGATCGAAAAGTACAAAATTTGAGACACGATGTGATATATGTGCACTAAATTCAATGAAATGCGGAAAAATGTATACTCAAATAGGTCATACTATGCTAAAAATATTAACATGGCTTCCTTTTTAAAATATGTACACACGATGTTCGAAATTCACTAACGTCAATTGCGCTTGTGTGTACTAAGTTTAATGAAATTCGGAAAAAAAATAATTTTCTATTTTCTTAGACGTGCAGTACTGTGCTTAAAATATGAAAACTGCCAACAATAAGAATGTATCAAATCAAAATAAACGAAGCACACAAAAATCAAGTCAGTTATGTGTGTGGTGTCAACTATAATTATTTGATAATTTTGTGCCACATAAATGTGTGACTTGCAAAGGAATTTTGTTCATGTATTGCATTATATGTGAATATAGTTGTTTTTGTGCAATAAAGGCAAACCTTACTCTCCCAATAGACTTTAAAATGTATTGTAACACTATATAAAGTCTATTTTTAGCTCTTGAAAGAAATAACTAACTTTGCAAAATGTAACAGCTGTTCAATGTGTCATCGAAATGAAGATATGAATAAAGAATTCAATTATTTGAAATATGCTGGTATATTTATGCCATAAAATTAACCACCGTTTTTAGTTGATTGGGAAAATGCTGCTATCTGACTGGAGACTTCATAATATGACAGCGCTAGGAAATATTAACCTTACATTTTTGCAACAGTTTGGTTTAAAATTATTATAATTGATATATTTATTACACGTAAATTGACTAAAATTTGATGTAATTTTGTGCCTATAAGTGCATATGAGTTACCTACTAGCGTTGCGTAAATTTCATATTAATATTATTATTGTATGGATATGAAACATCTACAGAGAGATAAAGGAGTACAAAAAATTATAGAAAAATGTTACATATCAAATAATTATATTATTTTAGCTTCTAAACATTTGTACGGGCGCAATAATGCAGCTCAGGAAGAGGCCAAGTCTAACTTTGCGTTTATCAGAACAATAAATAGAATAGTGTTTGGTGTACCCGCCTATTTATTTAATTTCAATATATTTATAAGACACAGCACTGCTTAGCACCAATGTAAAATGACAGGATAATTCAAACTCATGTTGCAAAGCTTTAAGGCTGGCACAACTGCAAATGTCCAGTAGAACAAATGCTAGTAAACATAGGATGAGAAATGAGTCGTTATATTGCTACAGGGCGACAAAGGCTTGATACTAGTTGCACCAGCGCATTTCACACTCTGGATTCCTCACTAACACAACGCGGTATTGTTTGATAGGACGAGGACAAGTACCGTGGCCGGCACGTTAGCTTGATGTTATATTTGAACGATTGTTGGAATGGAGGCAGGTTACAAACTAAAGAGGTAATTTGGACATACGTCATTACAGTAAATGATGTGTCACAGAAAACAATAGAATATACACAAACATACAGACAAGTAAAGGAACAAAAGGACATTGCTTGTAACAGACAAACATAGGTAAACATATACAATTCCACAAGAAATCCAGCCAGTGAATTAAAAGAACATAAATGAACATGAACGAGCAGCCAGTCACGTAACAAACAGCAGTCTGCAGGTGCTCCTAGGACTGTGTATGTGCCTGAAGACGGGGACAGTTTGCAGTCTCCGAAACCTCACCATTTGTTTTGTCGCAAGAAGACCATTATGTTCATCTGTGTTTTCATTGTGTTACTGTCCAAGGTCATTGTGTTGTTTGTATTCGTTCGGTTTCCTCAAGGTGTCTATGTTTCTGTTGTGTCACCCGCATCCAGCTTTATTGTCGTTCGTTTTGTTTTGTCTGTTTGTTGTTACAATGATTGTTGTCTGTTGTTTTGAACTTACCGACCGGATTTCTTCTGCGGAATAATCTGAGTTATCTATCAATTTTTCCTTGGTTTATTTTTTGGGGCCTGGGTTCTCGCTCGACTTTTTCTATTTTATTTTAACTCACTGACTGAATCCCTTGTAGAATTGTGTATGTTTACCTATGTTTGCTAGTTGCAAACAAAGTCCTTTTGTTTGTTAACTTGCCTGTTCGTTTTTGTGTGTTCTGTGATTTTCTGTGACACACCATTTGCTGCAATGACGTGTGTCCAAAAGACTGTGCTTTAGTTTGTAACATTATCGATACCTTACCAAGGTTAACATATCAACCAGTTGGAAAACATCAAATTATAATCCACAAATATTCGTAAATCAAGGTTGTTAAGAGCAATGCTTGTCTAAACGATTTTATGCTAATCGGGATGCACGTATATCGATCGGCAGTTTCACAAAGCGGCCAACCTGTTAAGTCGCAAATATCCTTCTCTGTAAGTTTGTAAATGGAAGGCAACTATAATTTAGGAGGTGTTAGCAGCAATATGATATGTTTGTTAACAAAGGCATCGACATCTATCAGTCTGATTAAGCACAATCAATTATAAGGAAAATTAATTCATACAATGATTGAGATATGTATACATCACCCGAATAGTTGATGCTGCGCTCTTAAGAGTATGAGGTAGGTAAATAAACGCTGAAATAATAAATTGATTTATACGCTTTTTTCGAAGCCAATATGGATGAAATGCTCAATGACAATCCTATATAATGGTATTTGCCAACTTTATGAGTAAATATTTATCCAGAATTACTAATTCGTTACGCGTGATCTCTTGCGCCGCAGTTAAATTCACGAGGTACCGGCATCAGAGATTGTGCCTCAGTAGTTCGTAACACTGGAAACAATTTTCCTTAAAACGTTGGCTAAAACTATTGTCTAGGATTGCTATTGTTTAATTTTCGCAAATTGGCTTCAAGAAACTTACAGTTATAGATTAATTCCTTTAGCGTTGAATTATGTACCACGCCCTCTTAAGTAGCCTCAACTCTCTATATCTAATAGTGTACGAACAACGGCCAACTACCCTTTTACGTAAAATGCTAGCCGTTTACGAATATGAAAATACCAATCGTGTAATTAAAATATAATTAACTTTGGTGAAGAGTTGAAGGTTTCATGTACACTAAATTTTATACATACCCTTTCGTAACTTGCTGGCAATTATGATCCCAAAGATGATATATATATGAAAAACTTTTTCAACAACGGTTACGCGTCTAAGTGGGAAATATAAGAAGTAGTCAACAAATCAAGTAAACACGGTATGTCTAAATGTTTGTGAAATGCAGCCAACTATACTTGACCTTGTACAAACAACTAGGTACAGCGGGCAGTTATATGATTGTAGCAAATATAATTTTATACATCACAAGCCTATCTTGAAAGTACCTCGCCCAACATTCACTACCGCGGTGTTGTGGCCAGACAACTCGCCACTCCAGTGAGGGCCAGCTCGATTTTTTTCACGTGTGGGCAATATTGTGTCGTACAATTTTTCACATGTGGAAAACGTGGTAACATACAAATTCTCAAATGAGGGAAACGTGGTGTCGTACGACTCATAGGATGAGCAAATGAAGTTGAGGCAATGTTGGCAGAGCATACGTCAATATTTGAAACCAAACTTGTAATGGGCATATATAAGCTAGTGTCGCATAGGTGTAGTGAGCAGAGCTACCGCTTCTATTGTGGCGAAACTTACCATTGACCTGTGGGTTTCCTTGGGGTGAATCCACTTCCCCACCCTTCCAAGCCGCATTTTCTCCGCACTTACACATTGCACTCTAAAATATCATCTTACTTTTAGAAAGAAAACCTTTGGAACTACAAATATTGTTTTTGTATAAGAATGTATAAATAATATATTTTGAACGTTTAGCGTTGCAAATTAAGCAATATAAATACATTGTCCTATTGTTTAACGAGTTACTTGGTATTATAATAAACAACGTAAAACACTTGTTATTATTACAACCAAATTAAAAATCGTGATAACATATTTTTTCTAATCATAATTTTGTAAAAAGTGGAGTTATAAATAATAAATTGTATATATTTTTTCTAAAATGTTACTTGTTTGCAGACGGACAATAACTGTCAAACAAAAGGTCTTTACAAATTATATTTAACAAAAGTGATCTTACAAGTTTTCGAATAGGCAATTGTTACTAGTAATTTTGCATCATATATATAGTTCAACGGAACATTAATAGCTTTTGGGCTTTTTTTTCAATAACTGTCTAGTTCTTTAATTTCTTGTTCCACAGTACGAATAAGATAAATTTGTTAATTTTATTTAAGTTAACTATGAATCAGACGCTATTACCGGTGATTTTACAATTACACAAATTAATTGTATCTGGTAAACTGCGTTGATTATCATAATTTCCTAGCAAATAACAATATGCTTAATCATTTCACAACTAAACTAACTTATTTACTCAACCATGCTGAATACTTAGATTTGAAACTCTTTAATTTCACCGCTATACTTCTAAGGTGAACAAAGTACTACGCTAGCCGAAAAACGAGATAGACAAGTTTGTTCACGAAGTAGACTATATACAGCTAGGCGAGGTGCCTGAGGAAGTTTGTGTGGTTTGTCTTGTAGCATGGTGCTTATGGTGCTGCAGTACATCGTGCCACTCGTTGTGCTGATCTTCACATACGTGAGGATAGCCATCGTTGTGTGGGGCAAGCAGATCCCAGGCGAGGCAGAGAACTCCAGAGACCAGAGGATGGCTCGCTCCAAGCGGAAGGTAAGTTACTACGCATTTTTTAATTTAGTTTAATGACTGACGGTCAAAAATCTGCACTCTGGGTACGATATTCTATCCTCGGATACAGTCCTTATACGCTATGTATTTATTACTACCGACTGACGGAGAGTACGTACGCGAAACAACTACATCTGATACGATATGTAGCGTGTTAAGGATGTTTGTAAAATACACTGGAATATTTCATATTGTTGCAATATTGCCTGGCAAGCCGGACAGCAAGACGTCCGAGCGGCAATCAGGTCAGCGTTGGGAAACCACGGAAGAGAGCAACTCACCTCACCTCCCTCGTAGTTGCCCAATATTGAGGACAAGCTCACCTATATATGGCGCTGTTACCAAGTAAACGGGGCTATCTGTGGTCTGTCGTCGGTCTGACGTCCACCAGCACTCATCACATCAACAGCAGTGCAGTTCTCCGCCGGGGACTCGGGATCGAGCCCCAGCGGGTGCGTGCTCGTCCGTCGATGCCGTCTCCTCATCAATCCAGCTTCGGTAAGGTCGTCAGATCTAGTTATGTGGCAGCAACTCTCAACTTAATATAATAACTCAATACTCAGTAATATTGCGTTCCCTCCTAAATAAATAGAACACATTGTAACCTATTTGTATTCAGAGTACCTGCAATTGTAGTATAGTAAATGCCCGTTTAACCATAACTGTCTTAAAGTCATTTAGCCCTAAATAATACCGAAATAAACCCACAGTGTAGCTACCATCTGAGTGAAACCCACCAAACTAATAATAACTTATAATCCCCCAAATATAGTACCGACTTACAAAATAAATCATTTTGTAACAATATGCAGCAATAATGCAAACAAACCAAGTAAGTCCTCTCATACTTGGTTTGGTTAGAAACTCAGAACGCAAATTTAGTATGTTCGTTAGAACGCACATCATGCTGTGGATGGATTCGTTGGCGACCATTATACTGTTGGTTGTCGGTCTTGTCGCAACAATTTCGGACACGCTATCATGAAGTTCGGCGACTATCATGGTCGACAGTATCCCAGTTTCTGTTGCAAACAAAATGGGTGACAATATATCAAGTTCAAAGCAAAAAAAAAAAAACACGATGGCAGGAAGTACATAATAGATTCACAATGATCACGACAGATCCTCTCCTCAGTCAGCAGCCAGATGGCCTCTACTTTATCGATGTCAACAGAAAATTGTCTGTTCTAGAACTTACTATTCATAGTACATTTACTGGCTACTGATAATGGTTGATGCAGTGGATAAAAAGGCTGATAATTTGACGGGTAAGCAGCATAACGATGACTAGAGACACTGGAAAAACTCAAGAATATTTGCGTGTTCGCTATGCTCCAACTAGCTGTGTATAATGCCGAAGGTTTTGTGTCGATATTAGCTATAGTTTATTTTAACCACGTTTCTTTCTTGAATTAGTACAGTCAGATGTACATCTTAAACACAGAACGTTTATATTGTGCCACAATGTTTACATGTATCGCACATTGCAACATGCAGTGAAAGTACGACACAAATAGTACAGTATATTTGTGTCGACGTTGACTGTAAATATTTTCGCGATCTTGCAGTGTCTCCAGCGTATTTAATAGGTAGGATCAGGTACTATCCCTTGCTAATAGCTAGCAAGATGCGAATAGCACCTAGGTCACCAGTTCGCACATTCTTTGTACGGCAGGCACACTGATGCCTCTTTCTCAAAGCTTTAGTCGAAAATAATAAATCTTATTAGTGAGCAAGACCACGTTTACCACTAGGCTGAAGAAAGTTTATATCTGATGCTCAAGAGTACATAATAAACCTGAAGTCACAGGATTGTCTTGTGTCTAATAAGGATATATAATTTCTGCGAATATGTTTTTGACAAAGCTGTGTTTCAATATATTACTGAGGCCACTGTGGCCAAGTGGCCAGACCACTCGCGTTATACCAAGGCGATCCGGGTTCAATACCCGACGGGGTCTGTGCCCTGATATTTCAAGTGGGAATCGTGCCGGACGATATCACTGCCCGGCGGGTTGTCTCGGGGTCTCCCGTTTCCTCCGCCCTTTCATTCCAACGTTTCTCCATCCTCGGGCCTCACCTCATGTCATCCTCCAAAGTACACAGATTACTTCTAGGCATTCATTGATAGAATCTGCACTCGGACTACAATAACCTGGCCCTCAGATATACTCCTCTTACTATATTTATATATTACTAGCCGGCCGGCTGCGGCTTTGCCTACGTGAAATTATGTAATGTAAAGAGTTACTCTGGATAAAATATGTGATGAAGGCATTTAACAGCTAGCGTACTCAATAACATTGAACTATAATTAACTGTCTTAGCTCAGTGTAAAGAGCGCGCGCAATTTGCTCGTATGATGTCACAGTAATTCCCATCGCAAAGTCTTGCACGAGATACGAACCCGTAGCCCCACCCCTTCCACACTACAAACTTTAAACAATAGCTGAGTGAATGTTAAAGGCATGCCGTGAAAATCCTTTCGTACGTTAAGGCTACTGTCTAAAGAAGTTTTATTTATGAGGGAGTTGGCAAAAATAATCTACTGTTGAATTATTTCTCCGCGATCATTCTCTTTTTTAGGGAGACTGTAATATTTTACTGCTTTTCACCTATTTAATTTTCGAATTTCATAAAAACCTGAATTTGATTTGTGTATATTTACATAAGCTTCATTCTTATCAAATATTCATCTCGATATCTCAAAGGGTATAAGCGGTACAGATGATTATCAGAAATCACATTTAATTTTTTTTAACAGCTTTCAGGGACGAATTTCGAAAAACCCTGGAATTACTTTTTTTTATATTTACGTAAGAATTATTTTAAATCAAAAACCATTTCAATATTTCCACTGGTTTAGGAAATAAGTGGAATTAATATTAAAAATACGTTTACATTTTTTAAGAACTTTCAAGGGCGACTTTCGAAAAATGGTAAAGATCCTTTTTAGATATTTACTTAAGCATAACTTTTTTAAATCGCCTCACTATCTGAAATGGTTTAGGAGAAATCATGTAGCAATGAAAAACACATTTTACGACTTTTCACCCCCTTAATTATCTCATTTCGCAAAATCGAAAAATTCATCAATATGCATTTCTTTGGGCAACATTATGAAGTTAAATAATTTATGATAGCATTCCCGGTTAATGAAATATCAAGGATTCTTTTAAAACACATTTCACCCCTTTTCATCCCCTAAATTATCGAATTTAAAAAATTCTTTCTTTGTGGGTGCCTACGGGGCAAGGGGAAGCTTCCCTTAAAATTGCATGGTTCTGGGTCGAGCGGGTTGGGCTGTGCGTTGATGAGTGAGTGAGTGTGTCAGGACACTTTATTTTATACATTAAGGTTTAAATTATTCTTACGTTTACATTTGCAGCTCTGTTTGGTTTGTTTTGCCGTATTAGTGAAAATATGAATATTATTTAACTGTGTTGATCAAATTAAAGTTACTGCGACACAGTGCAGCAGTGATTGGCTGGTAGGCCACAAAACACACAACAGTTGGAACTATCAAATCTATAAAATGGACACTTGCAACAAGATTTCAGAACTAAATATATCCGGTGGCTTTTCCTAAATATCAGAAGTAACGCAAATTATTACAAATCTAAAATTTATGCCAGTTCGTTAAAATAAGAAGGTATATTCTGGATTCATTTGTAGCCAATGTAAACTTATTTCTCTGTTCGGTTACTGTTAAAGCAACTCGTTCCCCACGAGAGAGAACGAATACCAAACTCACACAGTGACTTCCGCGTACCATTTCAATGTATTAACAGCAGCAGCCAACGGATAATTGGCTGAGGACTAGTCAAAATATATCCAAGTTTACTGAGTATAACCTTCAGAGACCGAGTGAGATGGCACAATGATAATGTTGGACTCACATTAGATAGGAACTAGGTTTGTTTCCCGGCTCCTAGGTATCTTGAAACGAATAGCGTAGCTAGATATTTTGGCGCACGGGGAATAAAGGCAATCGGTGCTCCTCTCTCCAATCCCCTACCCAAGTAATTGCTCAAACTCATTTCTCAAAACATAAGATTCTCTTACCTTTTCGTGATAGCAGTTAACAACCGATAGTAAAAATTAAATGGAGGCACGTATAATAAGATAATATTGGGTTTCATGAATAACCCGGTACACTGTTAAACTTTTCTGTAAATTCTGGAAAGGTTACAGTATAGTTATATATATATATATATATAATATGAGGCTTCTATTGTTACAAGTAGCAGCAGACGACCATTAATGAGTTAACCTTCCTTTCCAAAAATGCAGAGCGATGAGCTAGACTGTTTCGAAATCTTGAATACGTTGATTCAAATTCAAACATAATGGCCTATGTCTCCATTTTCACCAATGAGAGATTATCTGAATAAATTGGGCGACACTTGAAGGTGGGCCTAACAATGAGCCTCTTCGCTCTCTTCTCTGTGCATACCATTTCCATTACTCTGTGTTTCCTTTTAATTCCCATTAATTTGCCAAAGGTGGCATTGTTCACTAATTTATAAAAGTCCTTCTCGAAATCGGTTTTGGAGGCTGTTCGTTTCTCGGTGTTGAGGTCAATGTTGGGCTTCAATCATGCCTCGTGAACGAATTGCAGGATTCTGTGAACTTTCGTTAGTTTGAGATCATGCTCCATCGCCTGCTTCAAGTTAATGTATTGTACAATTTAGTCTTTCTTACAATCTAGGGTAGTCATCAGCTTCTTCTGTTCGGAGCCAGGAGGGCACTTGTTTACAGGGAGGAAAAGCAGGTATCTATTTTCTTCATATAGCTCCTCAGGATACTCGATTTCCACCTCCATAATGTATCATATACTGCTGTCATCAGGTATAGATAGTACATCTACATCGCCATCAACCAACTGGAAGTCACATTTGGGAAGGGGAAGCGAGATTGCACAGCTGTAAAGTTTATGGTCGTTTACATATTGCAGAATAAGTTCCAGTTCGACTTTGGTCTTCTTTGACATGGCGTCGAATGAAAAGCCCGGTGCGCTAATGTACCTAACACAATCCAGACCATGGGTTTTGAGACACAATGACCTAAAGTTCTCGAATACATCAGACAAGAGAAGCATATCTGTCTTGAGATATACATCACTGTACTCCCCCAGAGTCTTGCAGTTGAATTTTGACCATACTTTTTTTAGTATGTACATAGTCTGCATCAGAAATATTGGAATTGGTCAGCAGATTATAAAAGTCTTCTTGGGCTGTTAGCTGAGATTCATCAAGTTTGCCCCAATCAGTAACATGATCGTAGGGGAACACTCCCTTCCTGGTGACAAGATTAATTTCATCAGGAACAAAGAACTTACTTGTGTTTTGAACTCGGATGCATGAAGGTTCTCGACGAGGGTGGCAAGACTACTAGACATAAATCGGAAAGTGTCTATGAACTTCAGTGTGAATCTTTCGCCAAGAGACTTTTTAAACATAATAAGCTATTCTTCGGTCTGGAGTATTATAAATATATCATTGTCATTACAGGCTAGCTGCTTAATAATAAAATCCTCATTGTAGCACAAATTGTGAAACAGAACTAGTTACCTCTTTGGGCAACAGCAGAGATTTGTTGCATTCATTGCATGCAGGCCCCAGATATTTTCCTGTGAAGTGACAACGGTCATGAAATTTATGGTTTAGTTTTGTGAGTAGGAGTTACAGTAGCAGTATTTCTCAGCAAATGAATGATACAATAACTCCAGGTTGGTCAGAGGCTTCATGGGCTCAGTAATATCATATATGTCTTTCAGATTCTTCCAAATAGCAGCAGTGGTCTGCATGAAATGTTTGTCGGTATTTTTCCCTCGGTAAAGTATGGGCTTGGTCAGCAGACTTGTAGTTTTAGCAGCAGGAAACACATCATTGTTTACATGAACGTATATTGAGTAACTGTAGGGTACATGGTGTTGGTAGACATAGGTGTAAGATTTCTCTGGATCTGGCTGGCAGGAACATACATGTTCTGGACATCGCTGTCCCTTGTGGCAGATACTGCCCTCCTGTACCTGATTCCTAAGGCTTACCAGGTGACAACTTACAGATCTTAATACCGGAGGGATGCCACCCGCCCCGGTTCAGTCATATTTGTGGCCAGACCAGTCATAGCCATACAAACTTGGTGAAAGATAGGGTAGTTTAATACCGCTATCAGAGGGAGATAGGCTCCTTCCAATCGCGCTGGTGGGTAGTAAAAACCCACTCACCTAGCAACAGAATACCTTCAGGATAACTGGAGGCATCAACCTTGCTGAGGGCGAGGCTATCCTCCTCTACGAAACCGCTTCGTGGGCGAGTCCAGTAAGGCGGACTAGACCATTAACCAGGGACGAACCCTAAGTCTACTCCCTAGCGGGTGTATACCACTACCACTCAGAGTCCAACCTGTGATCGACTCATCTTTCGCTGGGGCTTCACACCGATCCCCTGAGTAACTGCGAAATACCATGCATCCGAGTTTTCACCCGAGCAGGTGTCCACCTTCCAGGGCACCAGAACCCCTTCTCCAAATCAACAGTGCTTGAGATCAGCTATGCTGGACACTTATGCGTGCCTCGGTTGGGACATGCAATCTGTGGCAGGAACGGACAGGTTCAAGCATGGCTTCAAAGTCCCTGTACACGACAATAGGAAACTTATTGCATTCTGGTGATTCTTCAATTTCATTGTTGGTCGCCGCCCGTTTTTCTCTTGCTGAGGCATTTTCACACGAACTGGAGCATGTGGCTTGCAGTACTTTACATGCTGCTTTAGGCACTCTTTACCTATAAGTTCAGATACACGAAACTGGTCATAATACTACTTTAAACAGCACTTATATACACATATTACTCCATAGTATGTAGTGACCTGTGGACGAACAAGACAGCAAAAGTTTTTTATGTATGAATAATGACTATTTTCTTCATTGGAAATGAGGAGTATATCGAAATGCTGAGACTTTTCTTCATTGCACACACACTGGAACTACTTTTTCATTATCATTCAGTGTGTATACATTTACAGATACACCGCTGTTGTTTTTCCCAAATATTTTTATTTGGTGCACAGGGGTCGGGAATTTAGTTCCTCAAAGTTAAATTTCTTCTCCAAGTCATGGTAGCACTTGTTAACTCGCAAAAGATGTTCTCCTTCCACAAATCTTGCTAGGATCGCCCACTTGAAACACTTGTCCTCTTCCTTCTGCGGGTTGATTATGGATCTGCTATTTTTATATGGGTTGGCAAATCTATGTAACTGGAGGCACATAGACGGTCGAGCTTGTTGATGCGGAGCTGAAGGTGTTTCACTGCAGTTCGAGTCCTACCACTCCCTTTACACATATACTCTTCCTCCTACTCACATATCTTCTCCAAACTAGCTGCCACAGCTTCCTCGACATTATATACATTGTAAAGTAGCACATTATTGGTCTTGAAAGCCCTCCTGTCAGTCTCATCTTCATGCGGCTCCTGCTTTCCATAGTGACACTCGAGGAACAACTTGAATGTAATGACACCATTCTTTCGTATCTCTTGATGTAGTTTATCAATAACAGAGTCCCGCAGGTTTGAACAGGTCTACTGGCCTTCCCGAATAACTAATCTCAAATAATGTACCTGTGGTGCAACCAAAACGATGACTCATCGCAAGAAGTGACTGACTGTGTCCATTACAGGTATACACAGGTCCGCAGCACCTGGGCAGTAATTTCCCACATATGAGTAAGCTTTGTGTCGTGAGAGCAAGCCTGAAAAGGCATTCGAACGATCCACTTCCCACCCACCAATCTCTTTCACACCCTCCTACTCCTCCACACCCTGCCTTAAGCACTCCTCTAGTTACCAAGGTATTGCAACATCTCTCTCGACGTCGCCACTCTAATGCTCGCTAATTAAGATAGGAGATAAGGGTTTGCTCCCATGAGTGATGCCTCGTGGCACAGTTGCGAGGCAGTCCAGATGCATGTCACATCACATGTTTGAACATGTCTACATTGTAGCATTCGAGTGTTCTAGCTGAAAAAGCTTACCTCATTGAAGCCATGCACATGTACAGCTGTTTTTAGCCCTCTAACATCTGACTGTCACAAGAGAGTGTGTATATATGTGTGTGTATATATATATATATATATATATATATATATATATATATATACACACACACACACACACACACTCGTAATATAACTTGTAAGTAGTAGTAACTGGTGATTTCAGGCACAGTTTATACACAATTTACATTGAAGAATTTAAATAACTATTATTTAAAAGTAATTATTAAATGCCAATTCTTGGAAATAAAAAGTCGTGAAAATTCATTTTATCATGTTTATTTTTTTCATATCATACATATATACACATTCATACATACATCAAACTGAATTATTTCCAACATTTTCCAACAGTTTCTAGAGTCCAGTTTTACGCACACGAAACAGTATTACCACAAAAATACTTACATAAATATTTATTCATGGTCTTTAAGTACTTTTAAAATGTATTTGAGTATTGCATGTACATGTTTCTGTACCAAGGAAGAAAGGTAGTCCTCTCCTACAACAGGACACATAAATGCAGGATCACCAGCAACGTCCTGCCCTTCCATGTTTTTCTGGTCCCCAACATCTTAACTTAGAATTTAATCACCATCTTCAGTGTTGTCACAGGATGATGAGTAGCTTCAGTCTCGGAGAGGTCAGGCGACAATTTTAATGGCTTTTGCAGTAATGCATGAGCTACGTCTTCATTGGAGGCAGGAAGTGGTGTATTGCTCAGCATTTTGTACACTACAAATTTACCTTCAGGATAGCAGACAATCGTATCTTGACAATGTTCCCAACTTGTAGGATAATGTGCATACATTCAATGTACACCCAAGTTGCACTCTTCAGTGTATTCACGGCCATTGCCTTCACCATCCCAGTAGGAAAACTCTACACACCGATCTCCAGGCTTTACGTGCTCGTAGTGTTCGGCAGGAGAGAAGCACTGCATCTTGATATGTTGAAGGTCTACAGAGAACTGAGTGCCTTTACAAGAGAGCTGTAGAGTGTACTAGGAAAACCTAGAAACTGGTACAGACCAGTTAAGTCATATTCTACATGGAAAACTGGTACAATTTATCAGAGTGTCCCATATTCCCGTACATTTACAAGTGAAATGACACTTGATGTAGCAGAAAAACTTCCAGAAAATTCTGCTTCATTCTCACTTGTAGACTCGTCATTACATGCTGCCTCCACTATCTTGACTGGTAATTAAGAATTGCCTTCACTGACATATATTTACATTTTTCTCTTATAACACTGCTTAAAACAATTGCTGGTGAGAAATTAATATCTTGCAACAGTTTTTCTCTGTACATAGGACACAAATGAGAAGCACAACCTGCAGTACAGCATTGCATTTTATATGCTTCTTTAGGCATGTAGATAGATGTTATTGCGCTTATCTTATGTTGCAATCCATCATATTTATCCAAAACAACACACTCTGGTGTCTCAAACCCTGATTTCTTTTGGTACAGAGTCAGTGGTAGTGGCAGAAATGGTTAGCATAAATTAACTGGACAGTTATCAACTTTACAAGCAAAACTAGGTGTGATATTGCTAGTAGTGCGTGGTGAGAAGCGGTTATACGTAACGAAAGTGGTTGTCATGTCTACACATATCAAAATAAGTTCTATTCAGGATTTCTCCACTCCACTCTTCACTTTCAAATTGAATTTCATAAATTACACACTGTTTGCTGGTAACAGCACAGGTATAGTTATCTGTCCAGGGCTCAAACATTAGGCGAAGTATAGCTTCGTCCTTGGTAGGGTCAGGTCGTAGTACTGGTTTGCAGTCTTGAACATCATTGGAGTCTTCAGAGTCACTAAGGTATTCATAAATGTTGTTGCGAGCTTCTTAACTAAAGTATTCGTAAATGCCATTGCAAACTTTGTCACTTAAGTTTATATGACAGTTGTTGGGATCCTCTATCATTTTTCTATGTTTCTTGTAAACCTCTTAATTGATACAAGAAAATAGAAAACTTGCAATTCCATTGCCCCCGTACATGATGACGAGAGTACGGTACAGATTAACAAGTTGACTATGATAACAATTACACTTCACACATCAGAGGCGTGCATGGTGATATCCACCGAACTTTCCCTATCTTCAAAATGACAGTGTGGGTACAGCCTCTGCACCTTTCCACCCAGCGAATAACTTGTTCATCATATCTTTGTTCATAGGAGATGCAGCTCACGCTGTTTCGGCGAATGATGAATTCACCTTAAGCTCGATCAATAAGCTCCTCAGTTGTGGATGGTAGCTAGTTAACTGGACTGAGATGGAAAACTGGGCAGTCTACAAACTTGCAGGGAACAGGCGTTACACTGAACACATCTTCGTCGTTGACCCATGGAAAGTTTTCAAGTCCATTGCAGAATTCGAGACTTTCTGGAAGACCAACAGGCATGTAGTCCACCCGGCGAAAACCTACTTCCACCTCGATGTAGTCGTGGAACTCTTCTGGTCGAGATCTGGTCGCCATTGTTCACTGCGTTGCGTGCTGTAATGTAGCAACTTTACCAAGCAGTAACTGTGCAGCACCCTGTCCAGGCCTGCTACATACTATCAACTCTGATATGATTCTAGCTCACGCCACTGGCATTAACGTCACCCAAACACCACAGCCGTAACAATAGGATGTTAAGGGGTAAACAGGTCGGGTCCTGCTCACACGACTTGCAGATGTGTTCAGGCTTGTCGAACTTTGAGTTCATGTAGCGAAGCGACGGGCACTCGTACATAGTCTGCAAGTCGATAATGCTAAAATTTTCATTAAAATATATGTTTAGCTATAATTCTGCTTCTTAAATTTTCTTATAATCTTCATATCTGTTTTCCCAGTGCAGTCCATGATAATTTTTTTAAGCCATCGATTTCATATCCAGAAATTTCCATTGAAATGGTGACAGAAAGCTATGTGTTATCAATTTTCCATCCTGGTATGCTATTCTTACTAATTTAATAATAAATCCGAGTTGAGACTGGAAGCCCTGGATGCTTGGATACAAGGTTATGGCCAAGATCGAACTGAGCTTAGGTTAGCATTTTCACCACTTTATCCCTTGAATTATATATTGCCAAATGGTCGTGCATAATGAAAGCGGAGCCCTGTGTACTGGCAGCTTTATTTTCTGCTGCTGTCATTTCACTGCGACAACCAATTACTCCAGTATTCATACGATCGTCTTGTTTACTTGCGTCAAATACAATGAGCGGGACACTGTTCATAAACGCTTCTGGTTCGAGTGTGGTCGAAGCTTCGTGTCTGTAGTATGATTTCTGGAAATCTGTAAACTTTTGGTTCGCCAACATGAAAGAACCATTACTGAAATCTGTGTTTAGGTCTACATACGGAAAACTTTTAGAGTTCAAATAAACTTTGGCATTCTTTATATTGATGTGATCAAACTTTGAGCGATCTGCACTTGTAGTATTCTGTCTTCCAGTCTGGAATGCTAGAATTATGTAGCGTGGTTTTTCCATTGCAAATGATAATTTAACGTTCCAATTTATGTTTTGAGACTGAGTAAGGGCCGGATATGTTTCCTAACTCCACGAGCGGAAAGCTACATCTACATTCCTTCCTTTCTCGACAAACTTGAGTAGTTTTATTATCTCTTCCATCTTTACTTGAACATGTGGCAGCAGCTGCTCTACCGATTGTAAAGAGAGCATCACGACCTCGGGGTTTTCTGCAGTATCCATTAAAGCATTTGTCCGAGAATTGACTAAAATTATGAGTAACACTTGTTTAGAATTCACTGTAATATGCTTGTAATCTTCGACGAACCCTAGCAATGTGGAAGTCGTACTCATGTTTCAAATCCTCTACTTTCGTAAAAAAAAAGACTTCACAACATTGTTCGATACCCTAGCGGCCATTTTGGCCGCAGGCAGTTGGTTATGTGTTAAAGACAGTTAGTTCTTCATAATAGCTGTAATACCTACATCTAGTGTCTGATCGACCTCGACACTGTTCAGTTCATAAGCTATTTTATTAATCATGTGAAGTACTCCATTTCTAATTACCTTGGTGGTTACAGGTAAGGCATTTCCAACCTTTGTTATAATGCCTCTGAATCTCTAGTATGAGTTGCATGGCAAAGTATAAATATCTTAGTTTTTCCCCGGTATTCAAAACTCGGGCGACAGCTAGTATGGCCCGGCAAGTATGATGAGTAAGCATGGAATTCAGTCTTTGTTATGGAATCCTCGTAACTTACGGGCTCGTCCAAATTCAGCATTTCCGCTTCCATTTTTCTTGACTTTGAATCTTAGACTCTTCAGGAACACAATATGTTTACATGTTAACACACTGTTTGTTCGTGATAAACTGACCTTTTGGCTTGGTGGGGAAAACTTGTTTTAATAATCTTTTATCTGAAACTCAGGCCTATCTATCTTCAAATGCAAGCGCAATGTAATTTTTTTCGGACTTTATTAGTTTATCATTCTGGTACACCATACGAACAATAATTTCTTGCACATACTTTTCTATGATTGGTGCATAGATGAGATTTTTCGGGACTTCTACCAGCTTGAAGCCAGGTGGAACAATTGCTGAAAACTCGTGTAGATATAAGCATTTTTCAAGATTGTAGTTTACTCTTATAACAGTCACCAGCAAAATGTTTACAGGTATTGTTGATTACACTTTACTCACGATTTATTATGGCTTTCATTGTTCATGGTGCCTCTTAGCATAAACCCATCCCGGTGCCCGGCCCCCACGGGAGTGGGGAGAGATCACGCTCTACCAAGTAGCGGACTTTAGTTAATAATCAGTTGGAACCACCGAACCCCTAGACGGAACACTAACCTGCGTCTCCATACACCATCCAAAGGAGTAACAGTAGCTAGCGAGAGAAACTAAGGCCCCCCCATTCCAGATTCTCGCCCACAATCCTGTCCCCTGACAGAGATCCTCAGCTCAGCCACCTCTTGGTTTGAGTCGGGGCCTTTTTTCCCCAGACCACATCAGGTTCGTCCATTACCATTACCCATTGTCTCCCACTCGGAGACCTGGGATTTCGGGCCCCAACAGCCTGAGCGCTAGGTAGTCTAATGCCCCACCTAGTGGCTTCTCCTTGTTGCAATCTATCGGAGAATCCACTAAGGCAGATAACCCTTTTCCAGCTCAGAGAAGCTGGGATCCATAGGGCCCGCATGCCACAGTTTGCATTAGTTCTAAGATCCAGTGGCACCACAAGGAGGCTGCAGGTTGACTTGTATGTGAGAGGTTTTTAAGTTGAGGGGTCACAGAAGCATAAAGCTAGCACCAGATGCCAACGAACCCATCCTGGTGTAGTGCCCACTAATACTCACGAGCCCCTGAGCAACATCAGCACTCCTGATAGAGTGTTCATGGTTACTCCCTTTGGATACTAGAGCGTGCACCGCTCCAACACTTCAAACAGGAATATTCACTATTCGCACTCGGATTACTCCAATGCGAGAACACACCTTAACCACCAGGTAGTGTTGACTGGTGAATTCTTTTGCCATCATACACATTGTGTTCGAATCCCAGCATGGATGATAGAGTATCTTTCGTGGTTAAGTCAATATCTTCTCTGCATAAAATTATGCTTTTCAGAGTGTTTGTATTTCCTCGATAAACAAGACTTACATCAGGACCTAGTTCTTGCTTAATGTATGCTGCAATATCTTCAATCTCATATGATCTTGTCGGCACAGCAACCTCATCAGTGATGTCATTTTTTACGTAGCGAAATTTGCAGTTTGAACTGTCCACATTAGGTACGGAGAAATATGTTTGGAAATCTATTAGTGCCACTGACAATGAACTTTTTAAATCCAGAGCTGGAAAATGCACAGAGTGCAGCTCTGAGCTCTTGTCTGTCAAGATCAACATTACAGACATGACAGATACACAGTAGTGCTCGTGTCAAACATTTATTAATCACTAATAAAGAACTTAAAATCTAAATGGCCACAGTTCCACTGGCTAGGTATTGCTCATTTAAATAGTTATATCTCAGTTCCAGTCCCTTAAAATACTAGCAAAATGCTATGGGCGGGCGAAAGTTTCCTAAACTGTTGTAGTATTCCACACTGTTTCTATATTTTCGATAACGAACCCAGTGAGTTCCCCGGCCATTAGCCGAAACTAAATTTATAATTCCACATTCGTTACATCTTGGTATGGTGGTAATTTATATCTCATGAATGCAAATCTGAAATGTGGTATTTGTAATTTTCTTGCAATTTTTATTAAATCTTGGTTTGTTAGTGGTCGATTAGGTAGTTTTAGGATTGCTTCTTTCACTTTCTGGTTCTTTTTTTTCAGACATCCTTCACCCACAGGGTACGGTCTTCCCGTTTTTTGACCCAAGTACAAGAGCTTCCATGTGCTTGTTATGTTGTTGAAGTTTTTCCATCTACTTGCCGTGGTTTTTCGAAGTATTTTCTGCTCTAGCATTACCGCTAATTCCACCAATAAGATCTCCTATACTCTGTCCAGTCTAAGGTTGCAGCTAATTCATTCAAGTGAATATAAATAACATTTTTTGGAGCATAAATTTCATTTGAAATATTGAAAAATACAAGGTAACTGTGTAACGGCACAATCCCGATGTGAGGAATCTAGATATAATTATATTGCTTTGATTTATTGCATTAGCAATCTTTATTCCTTCTGCAACCTTAGAGTGGACAGATTATAGTGTGGCCAAGCCAGGTACGAGTAGAGGCAGAAGGCCTCCTTTCCTGATCGCTTTCTTTTTCTTCTTACGACTTTTGTTTTTCATCTGACTGACTATATTTTGTCAGACTGTTTGGATGTGTGATTAGATTTAATTCGGGTGTTTATAGGAGTGGATTGGACACCCTTTATTCGCATGTCAATTCCTTGCTTGACTTTAGTCTTCATGATCTTGGATACTCCCCAAGCAGCGACTCTTTCACAAAATTTTGATTCCTTAGATTTACAATCTTTTTTGTTCTGTTTGTAAAGAACAGTGTCAGTAGCATGTCTATCTTTCAGCATGTTACTGTTAGCATAGTCTATGTCGTGCTTCTTGCATGCCTCGTCCAAATCGTTAACTCCAGCATCACCATGCTCGAACCTCTTCTTTAGCTTCGTTTCTGGTCCACAGAATCTGTACTCAGGAATATGTGCTTCGAAGTGTAAGTCATTTGTAAGAGTATTCATTAGTCCTCTTGAGCCCTTGATCTTACTCCTGCAAGGCATCACGATACACTGAGTTGAAATTATGTAAGTAACTATTTATATGCACTCTGTTAGGTATCTTTCTAGCCTTCGAACTGAACGGACGTTAATAATGCACCTCCGCTGTCACTTCTGTGGTAAAATATTTACCACCAATGCGTAATATGTTATGGCATGAAAAAACTACATGCATGATGAAGACTTCAAGAAAGACATTTCAATGTGAACTCTGCCAACACCAGTTTACTCGGAGTGATGCTTTGAAGAGGCATAGTAAGATTCGTGGTATTGGATCTCCACAACCTTATCTATAACAAGAACTTCAGCAGCATTCACATCAATTTTATATAAATGCTATACACACACATCTCTGCACTCTCTGCAACCATCTCATCACACAACTATGGATGCTCAATGCAAGACTATGAATGCTACACGTGTTCCACAACCATCTTCTAACACAACTACGCACTCTCCACACAAGACTAGGCACTCTCCACATGTCTCAGAACCCATTTACTTATGCTGTACAAGACTCCAAACACTCTCCACATACTTCACACACATCTCCACATGCTCCACACATGTCTCAAAAATTTGCTCCACATTCTACTCCAATGATTTCTAAAGTTCCAAAAATATAACATGGAGGTGGCAAAATATGTATCTACAATCAAGAAGTTAGTTTACCGATATGTATTAGTTCCGGAGATGAAGTCACCTCTCACGATTCCAGGCATGGTCCCCTCCTACCCAATACTGTACATTGCATCATAGCAGGGCCATCAAACTGTGTACGACATGTGTGTTGATAAGATTGCTGGAGGAGCCTAATGGTCTCTGGTTCGAGAATGTGTACCTATACTCGAAATCATTATAACAGCCAAAGTATCAGCGACTTGTAAAAATCCTAAGTTATGTAGATTGACTCGGGTATTTTCCATTCAGCGACAATGAGACTGTGGTACCACCAAGTGAAGCTCTATCAAACTCTGTGTTTGTTTTCGATGATGTGGCTTGTGAGAAACAGGATTGTATCCAGGAATAATTTTGCATGGGAAGACATATGTCAGTATATTCCTTTAACCTTTACCAGACATATTCACGTATTCCCAAGCAGCTATTGAGATATAATACGAACCTTTTGGTTTTGTTTCTCATGGATGTCTTGAACTTGATACATGTTTACTCTGATCATGTTAATACAGACAAGACTTTCGATAAAGTCAAAGAGGTGTGTGCATTTTGTTGGAGTGATCCTCATGGATTTTTTGCAATAGCTAAAGACTTTCCCTTACATAAAGGGATGTACCTGTGTGGATTCGATCAGTTCATAAGCCTACGTCAGTGAGAAATGAGCTACATAATTTCAAAGTTTGGCCATAATGACCTGAACTGTAAAATTGAAAATTGTTTCGTGCCTACTGATGATGGGTACTGCAGTGCCGAAGGAAAAAGACTTAAAAATATTGCAAGTCCGAAAGAAGACGGAGATGTTGTTAACAAGGCATACATTTACACAGTTCATGGTGATTTGATTATTTTAATACAAAATGTGCTATACAAAACAAGTAATGATATTGCAAATATGATATATGATGTGGATGATAAACTCAGGGCTTTTCTACTTGTTGTGGAGAATTTGGTAGATAGGAAACTTGCAATAAAGGGTCTGGTAAATGAAACATTTGGCACAGACAAAGTCCTGGGCCAGATAACAATGCATATTACTAAACTTGAAGCTTCGATCAAAAAATTGGAAAACATGCTAACCTCAGTTTTTAGTCCACCTCCAGTCATAATTTTGGAAGGGAAAATAACAAGCCAAGCTCTAGGCCATTACCTAAGAAAAACAACACATACATTCCCTGTCTTGTCATTTTAAGTGGGTAGTACACATTACTGGTGACATACTCACCATGATTAAAAGTATTCACGCAAGGTACTTGGTGGCTCGACGTACTAGAATGGAACGTGATATTATTAAAGAAGTAGCTGTTAAACCTTTAACAGACAGTTTGAAACCGAAACAACCTACGTCTGTGACAGTGAAGAAGGAAGAAGAGCCTCAAACTATAGTGAAACACAAGAAACCTGTTCAAGAAGTTTATAAAGATGATTTACCTCTCTCCGAGTGGAAATGGAAAAAGGAACAAAGCACAGTGCTTCATGATAACTTAATAAACTCACAGGTCCAAGGATAGGACATATGTAGAAAACAAGCAAAATAAAAATTATTTCTTGGGAAACAAGCAAATTTTATTCTTGCTTACTAATGACTTAAAAGTAGACTCTGTCATAATCAAGCTAGTTTCTTGACTTTGTGAGTTACTGTTTAAACAGAACCCTGGTACTTACTCGCATGGTGCCCTGCAACAGTATAAATACCTTTTGAAATTTACGAGTGCTCATTTCAAAATTAATGACTCTAGTAGCAATGAATATAAGGATGAAACACACCAGAAATTCTACATTATTTCCCAGCTCTTCCTGGATGAAGTAGCTGCTATAGGATCTGATCTCGATTTACATAAGAAAATAGAAGATGGGCGATTTCCATAATATGTTTACTGGAATGATGTTAATGAAATTGTTGAAAGATTGCGTCTACTAGTTGCTTCTCAACAGACTGGAAATAATTCACATACAAATGAAATATCTAGCATCATCAAAGAATTGCTTGAAGACGGATACATTGAATGATTCGTCTAAACATAGCTGGGGAGCTGCTGGAGACAAAAGCATGTGAGTGAATAGGAAACAAAGATGGCGGCTCAAATCCCCTGGTGGCCATTCCTAGGCCTAATAGATTAATCGAACGAGTGGTTATCGACCAAGTAGATTATTTGGTGGGAAATTAAAAATTAAATATGGTGGGTTCGAGGACATGTAAACAAATGACTGTGGAAATTTGGCGTGGGTGGAGGAACTAATTCGAAGATAGCGGATGGATACAAAATTATTTTTAGTTTTTTTTTATTTTGGGAAATTTTGGAAAATTTTGAAAGTGACGCAATCCAATATCGTGGCGATGACATAATCCAAGATGGCGGCCGTAAGCAAGATGGCGTTGGTGATGTAATCCAAGATGGCTGTCGCGTAACCACAGCACACCACCCTGCACCCTGGCGCAGTACATACTAAACCTATCAACTCATGTGACGTTTTGATAAAAGAAAAATTGGCAAACACGTTTGCTGGTCACGCCGATATAACAACCAACAATGTTGTTATGAGTTAGACCGATTAAGCAAATTCAGTTGGCTCTCAGGCTACACTTTGTTCTATCTAGGTAACTACAGCCTATGACGTTTCACATAGTAAAAATATTACGGAATAAAGTAAAGAAATTAAATCAAATATTTTCCAAACATTACAAATAAATAAGACGAGAAAACTGTTAGTTGCGTTCGATGTGTTGCTGAGACATGAACAGTGTTGTTTGCAGTGGACGCTGCTGTCAGTCACACGCTAGTCCACAGGAGCCACTTAAAACTTAATGCTGACATAAGACTCAGTATAATTAGTCCACACGAAGTAGTCATCACAAGAGTAAAGTTATAAGAATGTGCGGTCCTACCTGGCCACCACAGACATTATGTCGCTACATGCAAGGCCAACAAATACTTATATAACTTACGGAAACCATACACTTACGCACACTTATAAATACACATAGCATGTGGATGCTCAAGTTAGACATGTTTTACATCAAGTATTCGTTAACACTTACTAGCTGCAAAAAACTATGTTTTTGGGTACCTTGAATAACGTGCTTGATGACAGCATTTAGTATTTCGAATTAACAACAGAACGTGCAAAATGTATTCGTCAATAACTACACAATAAATATTCATTTCATGTAATGCTGCCTCTATTTTTGGATAACCAGGAGTGTTTATAAACTAAATAATCAAGTAAAAGAAGCTTTGTTTTTATAACAATTTCAAGTTACATCTTCGCCTATGTAAAAGTCTACTGATTCCACTCCACGCTACTATGTTACCAAAAAACGTATACGGCGCTCGTGAGTGATGACCAGAGCCCACGATTTTTTGCGACAGTGATTCTACAACAGTTTGTTTTGTTTCAATGCCTTATGTGCAGATATGAAGCTGTGCTTCATGGTTATTGGCAGAATATATTATTGCACAGACGTGGCTCATTTGGCTGTGCCAACAGGAACAAGGTTACTGCGACACCACACGTCTGTGATTAGCAGGTAGAACCCTAGACGCTGAGAGTATAAACAGCCAATCACTGGCCATGAAGCAGGGCTGCATATGTGCACATAAGTCATTGAAACAAACTGATGCAGTATTCTTTTCGCGAAAAATCGTGGTCTCTAGCAGTGACTAACAAAACTTTTATATTTACTGTATAAAATGTACTTATTTATAAGTGTATTTGCGTATTTGAATGGGAGATGAAATACAAACTACGATATATTAAAATACTGTTACTTATTAATATCGTAAAGTTATAAAAGTAACTAATAAGCCAACTTTACTGAATATGTTTCTCGATTAATCCATAAAACTTTCATATTGTCTCCTGCACCTAGAAATATGACATTATCATTATTTGTCCCTGTTATGAATTCTCATAATAATGTATGCATACAGAAATACAGACTGCGTAATTTCAAAATTTAGCTGTATGATTAAAATTCAAAATAATAATGTTGATTCTACTTGGTCCAGTAGTACTTTAAACATCACAAGGCATATTTAGTTACTTTGGTTTAAATACAAAAAAAAAACAAAAATTTAAAGTAACTTTACGTAGTAGCCTAATATACGAGTAGATAGGTTTGGTAGGTGCACTTTGGGGGCGAAGGGCGTCGGTGCTCGGTGCCTCGGCCACCATCTTGGATTTTCCTCGAAATTTCCCTTTTTTCCCTCAAAATTTCCCTTTTTCCCTCAAAATCTTCTCATTTTGACTCAAAATTTCCCTTCTTTCCCTCAAAATTTCCCAAATTTCCCTCCAACCACCGAGTCA
>PNEQ01025900.1:0-27609 GCA_003012365.1 Medauroidea extradentata
CGAGTGACTAGACTCTTTACAGGGATATTCGGAGTAAAACGAAATAATATCCTTCATATATTTCTATTAGCGATACCTAAACTCGCTATTGCAAGTACCGTACATGCATTTTTGTACTATTTATACAATGTTAATCAGTCCAAGTAACACTATTCATATGGCATTTTGACGAACGTTTGTACAGAAACAGCTGATGCTCATCTTGTGACGTCACCGGCCAAGCCGTCTTTTAACCTTACTTCAAGGAAGACCCAACATGCCATCTCCTGTATGCTTCTACCTCCATGGCCTGCGGTAATTTACGTGTACATTGTCACGTGACTGTTGCAAGAGGTGCAAACATTCCGAACACAGGTAGCTCTTGTTTATTTATTTCGCGCCATTACTTCAAGATTGTTTATTTATGAAAAATGAGGTATTAATTAATTTCAATAACCAAACAGTTATTTCAAGCTAGTCAGTGAGTAACCTGTTAATTGTGATTGTGTCTCTGTGGCGATTTTTGTGCTTGTAGTGCTAAAGATGCAAGAACGCGGTGTTGAGTGAATAATTAATACGACCAGAAACTGAGGTAACTTGTATGATTTGATTTGATTTACTAGTATCCTTTTTTACATTAAATGTCTTCGGATTTGTCAAATTGGGAATTTGTACATGTTTAACAAAGTAGGCAATTTACACTGTTGTACTTAAATATAATTATGTGTAAAGGGGAGATGTTGTGACGTATATAAATATGTCAGTTGGTAGCTTAATAATAATGTATATACCTCGCAATTGGGCTATGCTTATACCTTATTGTAACTTTGATGCTGTTTGCTATTGTATCATTATATATATATATATAATAAAAACCGGCTTGTCATACCACAATCCCTCCTTTCCAAACCAGTCGAGCCCGTGTCACACATCGTCCATTCGCACGTACACACACAACTAGCCAGTCTAGCCAACAGTACACACTACCTCCTTCCTCCCAAAATAATCCCCCGATATGGGTAATCAGATTGGTATGTTACCTTACATACAGAACAGCACACCTAGTCCTAAAACTCGCTAATTACATCCCCACTACAACACGTAATCTTTCAATTTCACCAGCTGCCGTCTTGCTCTGCCAGAAACCCTGTGACCACCAACTGTAAATTCCTGGACAGCAGTATCAGACTTATCTAACCCTCTGAAGGGAAGCAGGTCATTTCCATCCTCTCCTAACATGGCTTGCTCCTCAACAGTGGTTGCCTGCGTTAAACCGTCACCACCAGGCTGAAGCACTTCTGACTCTGCTGGCTGGTTGTCAGCTACCAAGGCTGCCTCACCCGAACTGCTCTTCTCTGTGTGGTTTCGCTCTTCGTCCTCAGTAGTTTGCGGGGCCATACTGGACCGCAGTACGGGGCTGTTCTGTTGCCGGCAGCCTCTCGCACCCACTTTTGGCAGCACCGGGGGTGAGTCCCGCGTTCCTCTTGTCTCTCTTCGTAGGAGCTGCTATATATGACACCTATGTTCCTGTCCCCCACCGTCCACGACACCATACACATACTGCCCTTGTTGTTTAGTGATCCTTCCTGGTAACCATTTAACATTGCCACCGTACCCTCTAAACCACACAGCCCATGCCTACATGAAAGTGCCTGCTGTTCTTCCTTTCTGGTGGTTGTGATGGAGGTACATTATTGTGATTGGCTGATGGTAGAGTCCGGTCCAGGGCTGTCCTCAGTGAACGCTGCATCAGAAGTTCAGCTGGGGTCTCCTTGATCCCTGTGCCTGGTGTGGTGCGCAGTGCAAACAGAACTCTGTTCAATCTGGTCTGCCAGTCCCCACTGCTTACCTTCTTTAGCTTCCTTTTGACAGTTTGCGCCATGCGTTCTGCGCAGTTTCTACCAACTCATTCACCTCCCCTCGTAAATGACACATTCTTGGTGGCCGCTTCCGCTGCAACTGCCATGTCCCTAGCAGTCTGAAAGGTCAACTTGTGCTGGAGGGTCTTGTCACGCACACCACACACCAATCTGTTGCGAAGCATCCTTTTTAGGTCTGTAAAGTTACAGTGTGCTGACAAGCGTCGAAGCTCGGCAACAGTTGGCAATGGACACGCCCTTATGCTGGTCGTGCTTATGAAACT
Organism: Medauroidea extradentata; assembly: GCA_003012365.1. Lineage (NCBI taxonomy): Eukaryota > Metazoa > Arthropoda > Insecta > Phasmatodea > Phasmatidae > Medauroidea > Medauroidea extradentata. Next base: position 2,123 of record PNEQ01025900.1, read on the forward strand.
TGTACGTTTCGACAGTTTCATTCAGCTTGGGTTCTAGGTGGTTGGATAGTGCCACGAAAATGTCTGAGATCCCTCCCTCACTCGTTGACTTTGGTAGTAACAATGACGAGACAATGGAGTACAACTTGGTCCTGCAAACCGTAAAAAATATTGCCTTCGTTTCTTCCTTATCATCTATTTTGTTTGCCACGAAATAATGTAATCATTCTGCGTATAGCTTCCAATTATCCCGGCCCGGAACGAACTCGCCGAACAGGATGCACGACACCATCGTACAGATTATGATGCTGGTTCGTCAACCTGGATACACACTACTCACACTGTTAGTACTTTCCCTCGTTGCCAGATGTTATGTCCTCATCCTGAAAGTTACGTGGTGCAATCGTTGCGGGTAACCGGCTCGTCATACCACAATTCCGCCTGTCCAAACCCGTCGAGCCAGTGTCACACATCGTCCATTCGCGCACACACACACACAACTAGCCAGTCTAGCCAACAGTACACAACAATTACATTAGAGGAACTTAAGGAAATAGAAACTAACAAATAGCAACAACGTGAACAATTGTGAAATTTACGTACAACAATGCAATTCAGCATCCTTATGTGATAAAATAAGTTTCATCCACTGAATAAAATGCTTTATATAGTAAGTACTGCTTTAGTTGTTTATGGTTGTTAATGTTATGTTAGGGGGGTACTCTGGTAAGAAAATTTTACTTTTTTTTTTATCTGTAACACAGGAAAAACTAGAAGGTGGCAGGTCGCTATAGTTAGAATGTTCAATAGGTACAGGACTGAATAGTTTTTAAACTTGCTTTCCAAGGGTGATAATAATAACTTTTTACTTAAGATTGGACAACTGCCCGGTGGAAAGTTCATCCTAGCTTATCACATGTGTATAAGCAAGAGTTGGAGAATTTACGATGGACAGCGAGCTGGGTGATGGGGAAATGGAGAATGCAGAAGGAAGTCCTTGAAGAACTGTATTTTTTTCCTAGCACAACCTGGTTGTTGAATGAAGTGATGTGGAGATATTTCAGTTGCTCATTTTGCTAGTATTTCTGCTACCGGTACATGCTTCTGTATAACATACTGCTTCTTGTGTTCATACTCATGTTGCCATATTGCACTGGGTCGTCTGTGGCAACAGGTATCTAGTGCTCTGCAGCTGTGATGATGTTCAGTGAATCAAAAAAAGCAAGCACATCCCCACTATAATGTTTTCTAATCACACCCACTTTGTTGCACTTAGCTCTATGTTTGAATTATGTGCGTAGACCATGGTTCTGTGATGCCCAGCCTCTCGAGCATGTTTATAATTTCTGCCTGTCGTAAGCCAGTGTGAGCTGTAACAGTAACATACATCCTTTGTGATCTTGTTTCTGTTTTTGTCAGTTATAAGGCATAATAAATATATAGGCCTAGTTGACATGAGCTAGTCGTATTAGTGATAGGGGTTTTGGCTTGTTGAACAGACTATATTTAATAGTATTATAAACACTGTCATTGGCTAGCGAGTGAAATGAAATTTTTAGGCTGCTTATCATCAGTACTATCCTATTTGGTATTATCATAATTGTAGGCCTATGTTGATTTGTAAGTAAGGCTGCTTTATATTTGTAATATAAATTCATATAAGGATGTCTACTTATATTCACAGTGCTGAAAAGCCATTCCATTGATCAAAAGCAACCAATATTAAATGAAAGATTGAAACTACCTTGTTTTCTTATTGTTACAGATTCCTCTCATGCACTACAAATGTCTGAAAAAAAAGAGATTGCTCGACTCAATGCACTGATAAAAAAATATGATGAACTAATTGCTAATGAAAAAAGGTTGTTGAAACTGCAAGGGAAGAACAATGCGGTCGGCACTGGCACTGATGTTCTTGCAAGGAGTGGCATTGTCAGGTACTTGATAGCACTTACCTTCAACATCTAAAAGTTCTGTTGGAAATTGCTAAAAGGCAGTCACCATTCCATATTATGGTACATCTTTGTGGGTTTGCAGCTTACTATGTTATCAAGCAGTAGGAGCAACGAGTAATTAAAGTCTGTCTCACGTAACTCTTCCATATTTTGACATTTCTCTTATGAGAAATTTTTCCGGCAGTTCCATAGTTTGGAGCTTTAAACCTACCTGGCTTCCTAGAAAAGCACGGTCTCCGCACGTCTGTATACAGACACACTTCACAGAAGTGAAGTGTCAAAGTATGTACTACTTTCATGAGACAGACTTGTACATATTGTGACGCGGCAAATCATGCCTCCTCGTTGGGCGACAAAATGTGACGAGCCGCATCTGCTGCAGCCCCACGATGGGCGTACAAAATGTGACAGGTCAAATCATGCCCCACGTTGGGCGCCAAAATGTGACAGGTCACATTTTCGGCAGACAAAAATGTGGCGCAGCAAATCATACTGCTACATGTCCACGACTAGCTCAGCGACAGCAAATAAATCAAGGCGTGGGTTCTCAGAACGTAGCACGAGACAAGGAATAAATCGGCAAAACTTTCACAAATTTTGGGGTTTATTAAATGAAATTACGTTCCAAATTTATACATTGCTTAAACTTTGACTGCAGGGAGGCACACTTTTGAGCAAACGGAAGAAAGAAATTTTAAATTTTACAAACTATATGCCGGTGATTACCGAATCTATTAGTTTCTCTTGACCAGAAAAAACCAACTTCACAAATCACTGAAACAAAAAAAAAATGAAAGTCAATGCTAAAGTCGCAGAACCACCCGCTCATGGCATTTTACCAGCAGAACCTTATCGGTTCTGCCTCCGTCGTCACGCCAGTCCCGTGCGACCATCTTTGCTCACGCCATCTTGAATAAGACCTCAGCGGCCAACAACACATAACCGTCTCAGGCAACATCTCGCCAATGACAACATGCCTTCGCGCGCAAGCTACGCAAGTTGCCCGTCAGTGGTGCCGCCCTGCGGCCATTATAGGAAACAATTAAAAGTATTAAGTTTTTACATAACTAAAAGAACATTTTGAATTTGTGATATCTCCATATAATTACAAACATTAACGTTTTAGTTTCCAAATCAATTATATACAAATATATTTTTAGTATTAGGCTAACCTTGTTGCTAGGTGAAAGAAACATTAAATTAAAATTTGACGCGGCCAATCAGCAACAGTCTATGATCTTATTGGTTGCAACCAAATATGGCGGCAAATTCTTAACGTTCATGTTTATGGGCCGGTTTTGCACTGAAACATAGCAACTTTTCTTGGAAACACTAAATTTATATTGATGTCGCTGTTCTTTTCACACTCCAAGCTTTAACAATAAATACACATAATTTTGTTAAATTCAAATGCAAACAATTTAAGCAAAAGTACATATTGAAATTTACTAGATATAAACAGAAGTGTTTAAATTTTAAATAAAAATGAACGTAAATAAGCAAACTGTTATTCTTAGTGTTAAATGAGTAATTTCTAATAACCAAATTAAGTGTCACTTATTTTAAGAATTAGTTCACAGCTATTCAAATTGATTATTTTAAATACAAATTAATTTCCACCTTAATAAACTGTAAACAAAACTCTCTGTCACCATTGTTAGAATGGCCATTATAAATGACAAATAAAATTGAAACTTGCATATTGTAAAATAAAGATGTAAAAATTAATCTGGGGTCAGAGCCTGGGCCACACTACAGTATTTGTTGTTTTTGTAAGACTGTCATATTTGTTCAGCCAGAAGATGGGAACAGATTTCAGGTTCTGAAACATTGGGCTACTTGGATGTTAGATTGGGACCTACCTAAAACCCATAGTGTTCACCTGTTTCGTCAGTGTGGATCTGCTGTATTGCATCCCTCAGTTATTTGGTCATAGCTGGTCATTGTCTTCATAGTGAATTTGTTTACCAGTATACTAATTATGTTCTGTTTTTGCCTAGTTTCTAATTTTTGCTCAGCTGCTATTATTTAGACATAAATGTTATAATGTAGGCCTAAAAAAAATATTTTAATTCCAATTTCAGTATAGCTCTAAATTACATTTTTTTATTAAATGATTTGTCTCTGTAGCAAAATTATTGTTCAGAGATCACAAGTGTTTTGGCTTCCTATACCATTCTTCCGATTGTAATGAACTTTTGTGAGTTGTTGAGTGTGTGCCCACAAAGGTTTTTGCATAATAATTTTGGTGGGTTGGGGCTATAGGGGCAGAACAGGGTACCCAAGAAATTTAATGGGCATTGATGCATGTACTTGAAGGCAAGCGACAAACCCTATAAGTCTAGTAATTAGGAAATTGTGTAGTATCATAAAAGTGTCAACTCCAGAGTGCAGCATTCTTGTACTGTAGCTTGAATATTGTGTCGCTTTCGCTTGTGATTTTCTTCAAAAAGGACCTATTAGCAACTAAGCAAGACTTTTTCATCTTTAATAAATACGGCCTTACTTTCTTGACTTGCAGTCTGAAACTTGACATTTAAAGTTCTGCTCCTTATCATAGAAACAGTCTTTATAACTTTCTATACCTAACTGTAGTGTCCATATTAATTAAGTGAGAGATTTTGGTCAGGGTTTAACATCGAGGTCTTTAGCACTGGTGAGGGGTGACATGAGGTGAGTTTGAAGCAGCGCCTGAATGAAGAGGCAGTAGAAATGGGAGATCCCTGTGAAAGCCAGCAAACCAAAGGCATAGTCCAGTACGATTCCCACTAGCGAAAATCTGGGGATTTCACCCTTTCCCAGGAGTCGAACCTGGTTCGCCTTGGTGAGAGGTGAATGGTCTGACCATTTGGCCTCCGCGACCCCTGTTCTATAATTTAAAAATGTGAACTCAGGCAAATGTATCCATATCTGCTTGTGTAAAATTTATTGTTAGCAAGTAAGTATAGTAGTTATCAATTCCTCTCTGCCATGGATGTGAACTATGAATTAAAAAACGTTCATAGGTTCTCTGCAATATGACACCCAATGTCATTTGTATGGCTTGTGGCTAGTGTAAGTAATATGTATTTAAATTGTTGATGCTGTTGAATTTCTTGCGACATTTACATAATAGGCCTATAAATAATCTTTGGTAGCAGTGTTGGTGCATAAGGCAGTGATCTCATGCTGTAGCATTGACCAAACTTTTACATATTTTATGGTTAATATATTGAATCCACTTTCATGAAATGTTATTTCACAATTAATGCTATTTTAATTTCAAAATATGCTCTTGGCTCGGAGTTAAGTTGTATAATCGGACTGAATTTTTTCAAGTTATGTCACGTGTGTAAACCAGCCACGGTGCTACTGTCATATTGTGCATGGCTAGCCACTCTTTTCTTATGTAAGTCAGGAAGAGACAGACACACAGGGAACTACGTCTTTCTCGTGGCTTGTTTGTGCTCCCACAAGAACACCCTGACTACGTACTGCGCATACGTGTGCCGGTATTGCCACGTGGTCTACTGTATAGATACAGCAAAGTAATTTTCGTAGTCAGATGTTTGTGTTGCAGACTTGGAACAAATTTTGCTAAGAATATATAACATTTTTTATTGTAAGTCATTATTGTATGTGTGTGGTGTGATACTGATTATAATATGTGTGCCGTAGATCATGTGTTATTAGTCCCTCCCCCCCCCTCCCCAACTAAAGTTGATGAAAAAGGTTAGTCTGAACCAGCAATTGCCTATTTAGTTTAGGTAGTGTCAGAATATTCCATATTAGCAAAGAATTGTGATAGCCAATATGCAACAGACCTCAGTCAGAATGTTCTTAGGGTTTCTAAAGGTGTTTAAGTTAACCATAATTGTTATTCAATGCATATTTTGTACCGATCTAGATCAATAGTGACAAAACTATTTGTGTTGAAGAGATCATTGCTACCTCGAATATGTTTTATTGGGTAGATCAAATATCCAATATTTTGTAACATAGTAAAGTATTGCTTATGACATAAACAGGCCATCAGAACATTGGAGATGTTAAGAAAAAACATAGGCCTATTAAATGTGAAATTAATGGCCTGTTTTACAAGAAAAAAAATTTCGGTCACGAGTGACAAAAAATAAAAATTCGCACATGCTGTTAAGGAGTGTAGAATAATACAGAAAGTTGGGTAAACAAAAGTCAGGTAAACAAAACTACATTTACTGCAATTATATTTTTCGAAAGGAAAGTACAGGATTCAATTATAGAGCAGATTTGGTTATACTGTGGAATCACTTTTCTGCGGTTATGTATCATGTTCCCCAACACATGTATTGTATCCAGTATTTGTACATTTATCTGGAAAGTTGGTATTTTCTATTGGAAAACCCTGAAAAGTCAGGGAATTTTGTTATCCTTGTTTACTGGCAGGATAATGAAATGGTAGTACCGATTCATAATTTTTAAGTGATTTTGTGCACATTCTATTTGGTGATCCAACGTAAGAGACCTATAACACAGTTTATATAATGTTTGTATATTAAGTATATGTTTATAATTTTTTATGAAACTGTTTCGCATCCCTTATTTTTCATTGGGCCACCCATACCTGATGTTACGTATAGTGGTTAGGTTTTTATAAACATTCATCTTTCTGACAAAAACATTGTTGAGTGCCACTGTAAAATTTGTGATGTGCCAAAGTGTAACTATAGATACCTTATGTCGGGTATTAAATTAACTATCTTGACATGATGATAATTATTATAATGGTAATTTAGTTCTATGATTAGATTTAAGTATTTTATGATTAGTTTAGTAACAGCAAATGGAAATCAAGTGCCTTGACGTCAGTAGAGAGGGTCTGCCATCACAAAAGGCTTGGGCCAGATCGGCATATTCCTCCCTCCCTCCCCCTCCCCTCTTTCCAGTCATCACCCACTGCTGCAGCACCTCTGTAACTACCTGGTTGTGGGAGTTAATTTTATTCATTTGCTTAATTGTCTGTGATTCATTAAAGTTATAGTAGGACAATGTAAATAATATTTAGTATTCAAATTTATATCAACAAGTGTGAAAAAAATTAAGCCTGAAATGAAAGTTAAATAACAAATAAATAATGGTCAAGGGTAGTGCAATGTTTTCCTCACTAGGGGCAGAGTTACGTAGTTCAGTGTTTCCACTGACTGGAAAGGGTTCCCAAGTGTTATTTGACGGGAACCTTTTCCCGCCAAAACTGAAGGTGAGGATCATCATCGTTATTTTGAGGGGGAGAAGTAAAAGTGAGTGCGGAAGGAGCTGTTGGCATCCTACTGGGCCACATGTTTTTATTGATATATTTCATAAAAAATTCACCAGTTAAATATTCACAAGGTTAAGCATGGGCGTTTTGTATAACTTAGCATTGCAATTATCCACCTCAGTGAGCGTCAAGTGGCAGTATGTGAGACTGGTTCAATAGGATTTGCTGGACTTCTTAATTCTCATCCCTGGAGTCAATTATCAATTAGTTTGTGCGGAGTTACGGGGATCACCGCCACAAATTAAATGTACAATTTATTTGTAACTGAGTTTATAATATGAAGACACTGCAGCACACATTTCTTCTTAAACAATAAGACAATTAATATACTTTATTTTTATGTGCGTTGACAGCTTTGAAATTTTGCGTAAATTGTCAGGTGTAAATTTGTGTAGGTATTGACTATTAATAGTTATACAATAGTATGACTTATAGGTTGCCAACATTAATTTAAACTCTTGTTATTATTTGGGAAATGTGCAACTTAACCACCTTATCGCAGCAACCCAGATAAAGCTTGAATAAAACAGACACCTGCAGGCTATGGCGAAATAGTTGACATGTTGGTTTTTACTACATAACTTAGGTGCTAGAATAATGGAATCTTTGCCCTGCAAGGGATTGTTTGTGTATTTTTATTTGTGTTTTTTGAAAAGGTTTGATATGGTTAGTAATTGTATCCACGTCAAATGTCTCGCAAATATATACATCGGTGGGCACATTAGTTTTGATTTTCTAAGTGGAAAATTCCTCCATCATTGTGTATAAAATATTGTCATTAATGGAGGAAGAGAAAAAAATGAAAGGGGGAGGGATTATATTAATTCAGCGCACTGAGATCTCCTTATCCACCAGCCGCCACTGTTTCGTGGTACGTATATCAAAATACAGAAGCAAACTTGATGTGTTGTATGTCAGATGAATTTTTTTACATTCTCCAGGAGAATGTCATTGAGACCAACTTTGAAACTATCATAATCTTTTTTGGTGTTGAAAATTTTGTTGAGCACTTAAAGGAGAGGGAACCACTGAGTTGTAGTGGTCGTACCACTTGCCTCCAACCATTTTGATCCGGGTTTGATTACCAATGAGTGAGGTGCTTTTAACAACGTCTTGAGAGTGATGTGGGGGAAATGAGGTGAACGGACAACGCAATATCCATGCCCGAGTTGGGATTAGAACCCACGACCTCCCGCACCTTATACTGATGCTTAATGGAACTGATTACGCTATAAAGGCAGCTGGGGTCACTTCCAGTTTTTGTAGGTGAACAATGGTGAATGTTGCCATTTTCTGGTAGTTTTTCTCAGGTACAGTACATTTTTAATTTAGTTTTGAAATACTTATTAATGGAAATATACTACAATGAAAATAATACCAAAACTAATTTGTGTGTGTGCCTAGATCTAATAGAGATAAGAAAGTTACAATTGTTTTCAGCCATCGCCAATCTAAAGCTGTTGAATCTGATGACTCAATGATGGGAAGACTTAGGAAGTGTGAATTATTGCACAAAATGAAATTTGCAGATGAACAAATTCAGCAGATCTCTAGTAACTTATACAGGTACTCAGCCTCAGGAGTTTCTGGACCAGTTGTTTTTCACATCTGTTTTGAAGTTGAGGAATCAATAGAAAATGAGGAGGTATGAAAACATTTGCTTATTCGCATGTTGGGAAACTGTGTGAAATGTTGATTTGGAGCCCCCCCCCCCCTTTTTTTTTTATTTTTAATTTTTTAATTTTATTTTATTTACTGCTTGTTGGAGTTTAAAAATTATGGATTCATGATTGCAGTGTTACATTTTCATGAGTTTAAAGTTACATGCAGGGATAATTTGAAACGTTGTGTAGCTAGAAACAACGTTGTGACGAGTGTACAAACTGGTTACTGTTAAAATTAACTGAGCGTCGTCAAGTAGTTTGGTGGAGGATAGAAGTCGTATACATACTTGAATAGTGTAGCATGTGTGTGTCTTTGATTTGTCAACGTGTGCTTGCTTTTCCTCTAAGGATTACTTGCTCATCAAATGGGTCACCAGAACCCATTTTGACCCAGGTCACCAACATTTCCTAGAATACTTCGTATTTTGCATAGACGAGAAATCAATAGTCTCCTGTATTTCCAAATCAGGCATTCTCCTTCAGAACATTTTTGTGGGAAATAGAGGAAAACTGGTTACTTATTACCATGAAATGACAAACAAAATTTTGCAGTGCAGATATTTGTAAATAAATCTAACCAATCTTTAGGCCTAGTAAAAGTTTTGCAAATCACTTTTCATTACCTCGTTGAGTATTTAAGTCTAAATTTTGATTAGACAGACTTGTAACTGTTCATGCCATTTGGCCACTTTTGAAAGTATTAATTGGTCCATTTATCTGTAGAACATAAACATTGTGATACATTGCCCATTGTTACATTTGTAGATACAGTGTCAAATATATTATTGTTGGTCATTTAAGGCCAAAAATTTGTAATGAATTTAGGGTTGCCAACTTTTTCATCTTTGCCAAAAGGGACATTTGTGGTAGCCCGACTCACAACATTTACCCCTAGCGAAATGATCAAAGACATCTATTATTGGTAGCAATAGATTTTAATACAGCCTGGAAATTAGTAATATTCAGTATCACACATAATTCACACAATTTCAGAGGACACTGGTATGACAAATATATTTTGCATGCATGTAGAAAATTCAATAGTTGATTCTTTTTCCCTTTCATGTAGTAGTTGTTCAACATTCTGGCACCGTTTATTAATTTTGGTTTCTAAAATTTCTGAAATATGGCGTCCCATTCAATGTACTTACAGGATAATTCATTTAGCCCTAAGGACGATACTGGAAATCCCGTACAAAACGGGACTGTTGTCGAAATTTTTGAAGGCAACGATGGTCTGACCAGTGAGGAACTCAAAGAAATATAGCATGATGTTGCGTATTTATCTGACCTGTTCCCAAAGTTCAGTGAGATGAACTTAAGTTGCAAGGAAATTACACCAATCTTGTTAAGGCCAAATCTGTCGTGAGTACATCTATCGCAAAATTAAGTCTACACAAACGCAACATAAGCCTCAGAAAGCTGTATCAATTTCCAAGTTTGACTGAGATAGAATAGATAATTAGAATTAAAGATGATCTGCAAGTTTTCTGTGACCACTTAAATGTGCTGCACGAAGATATGTCTGAGCGATTCAAGGATCTTCTCGCACTGGAAATCCCAGTTTGGGTGATAAATCCATTTTCAAATATTGTGGATGGATCATTTGATGAGGAAGTAACTGCACTACAAAATGATTTTGCGATGAAGCAATAGTTCAAGAAATCGTACCAAGATTTTTGGTTAAAGAAGGAAATTCCCGATTGTTACCCTGCATTGTGGACAGTAGTTAAGAATCTCTCGATTGCATTCCCCACGTCATATTTAGTGGAACGTAGTTTTAGTGTTGTCAGCTTCTTCCGCACCAAGGAAAGAAATAGACTTCGGGTTTGAAAACGTGGTTATTTAAGACTTATGGTAAGTGACTTCAAACCGAACATTGGGAAACTAATATCACATCACCAAGCCCTTCCATCGCATTAGAAATTAGTAGAAGTGTTGTAGGCCTCGTGTCTGCCTAAATGTAATTGTTAATTTACTAAGATTTCCAAAATATTACTTCATCAGTTTGTCATCGTTTTGAATTGTGTTGTATCTATCACATCAGAAACTTATAGAACTGTTGTACTCACCATCTGATATTTGTGTAATTTTTAAATATCTTAAGACTTCAAAATATATTATTAATTTGCAACCAGTTCATCAGATTTATGTGTGTAACAGTAACTGAATGTTCAGTTTTTATTGTATTGAATCGTATGGCATCAATGCCGTTAGGAACTTTTATAGAAGTGTCATATTTACTGTCAGATGTATAATTGTTAAATGACAAATATTTCAAAATGCATTATTTCCTTTCAGCAAGTTCATCAGTTATCTAGATGTGAACAAATTTTAATTTGTTATCGTATTGCATTGTATGTCATTAATTACATAAGGAAGTTATAAAAGTGTTGTACTAATTGTCTGCTGTGTGTAATTTTTGAATGACGAAGACTTCAAAATATGTATATTATTTATTTGCAGCCAATTCAACAGTTATCTATGTGTAACTTAATTTTAAGTTATTGTTTTACTGAATTTTATTGCTTCTGTCACACTAGGAATTTAAGAAGTGTTGGACTTACTTTCTGATAATACAAAACCTTCAAAAGATATTATTTCTTTGCAGCCAAAAAATGTATTGCTATTATATTCCTTATTAAGTTGTAAAAACTAATGTTCTGAGTAACAATTTTTATAGCTTCATAAAAAAGTAAGTGGTAGGGGGCGCCAGGTATTTGTTTGTGGACCCAAGGGGGACGGTGATCCGAAAAAGTTTGAAAACCACTGATCTACATTAAATGGAACTCTTGAATGAACTTCAACAACAGTAAAATTACACTCGTACAACTGAAGGCTATAATAGGCAGCCTAATGTTGCACTCATACTTTTTTTTGTCGGTCAAAGGACATTGTCAGTAGATCATGTCTGGTACTTCCAAGAATTGACTAGATTACTTTTGCTTTTAACCTATGTACTATCTGTTGTGTAATCAATTCATTTTTCTTTCTCAAATCACTTTAGTGCTAAATTCGGACTGTTAGTTCCATCGCATAGAACATGCATCTGTCCTAGATGTTCCAAACTAGATGTAAAACTTGTAGCTTGTCACACTACATTACAAATACATGATGTAATACCCTTGGAAAGCAGGGCGTATAGCCTTATTGTTTCCACTGCTGCAGGCGACGTGCTCTTCTGAATTCCTGCTGAATTGTTTACCTGAAGCTTGTTAGAATATACCATTTCTCAATTTACTCAAGTATTGCCAAACTTTTTGATGTATATCGTGAGGTATGGCTCTGCGAACATTACTTTTCAATAAGTACAAGTGCGAATGAAGTTCCAAGTTTTTATTGAAGTGTTTAAAACATCCATTATTACTATAAATTGCAGCAATAAAATTATACAGTCAAAAGAGGACGTTTGTTTTGGTCACTCGACACTCGGGGAGAGAAATGCAGATGGACACAAGAAAACTATATCAAGAATGAAATTGTGGAAAATGTTCATAGCCAAAAATTAATGTTCTATCTGAAATCCGTGTTGTTAATTACGAAAAAGAAAGTCAATTATGGGTGGTAACAACTAGTCTCAGCACCCGATGGCCACGCGCACAAATGGAAAAACAAGTTAAGTAAATTCTCAGAACATGGCCGAAGGTTGAAAGATAAACCGACCGTGGGTGCTGTTTGTGTGCATTAAATTGCCTCTCAAATTAACTCATCTTACTGAAAATTCACTAGGGCTAAATGCCCACCACTACTGCCTCCTACTTACATATATTGTATCACCCAGTTTTCACCATTTTTACGGACAGAGGCATCTGGCCCTAGCTGTCATCCGGCTATCCCGACTAGCGAGGAAGACTTAGTATTCTAAACCTCAGAATCAAATAATTCTTCCTATATTTAAAATACACCCATGACAAACATTAACAAACTTTGACACGACATTACAGTCACATATCTCTAACCTACTCATATAAAAGTGAAACATGTCATACGTGCAATGCTACAAACTTCGCAATTGCAGAATGGGAATGACATGTTTTACTGATAGGTTAGGGTTCTTATTTTCTTTCTGATACATAGATCACATTTTTAAAATATTGTCAGAACAAATGTGACAGTGTCGCACAAAATCATATGGCCTGTTTCGGAACCGTTTTGAAGTAGAGGTCCAGTTCTGGAAATAATCCAAGAGTTACGTTACAAGTTATTAATTGAATATGCCCACTTTAGTAACGATGTACGTATATTTTGTTCACTGCATTACACACAAAACTTTGATTTTCTCGAACAAACTCAATATTTACTTTTATTCGAGATGACTGGTTTTGGAAATTTATGACTCGACAATTGTTACTGGGATGTTTCACATAGTAATTTTGTATTTGTGCTCTTATTAATAATGTTGCCATCATTGCTTTAGCAACCTGTTATTATGCATCCGAAAAAAGTTATATGCTACTTTTAAAAGTCAGTTTTAATTAAATGTGTGAAACTGTAATTTTCTTTCGTATTTCTTAGTATTATTGACTGTTTTATAAGCAGTTTTAAGATTTCTGTTGGAAGCAAAAATTCAAATAATTACAGTATGTCTGTCATAATATTGATGTATGTGCATTTCTTGTTTAGTAGAATTGACTTGTGCATTATTTTGTAAAGTTATTTTTTGTATGCTTAAAAATTACATCATTGACTTACAAAATCATTTTGTTTCTCAGGTTGAATTCAACAGAAATGTGAAAACCATAAGCGTTGATTTCCAGGAGCCTTTTCACAAAGTGGAACTCTCTGTGTGCTTGTCCAACTGTTTACGGAACAATGATTTACAAATGATACTCAGGTGTATACCAGTATACGGAGAACTATATACATCAAGAGGAAATATAATTGAATGGTTGGAGACCAACTACCCAAGGTTTTTCACATTTGATGTTAGGACGGAAGTTGGTGGTATATTAATAACTGCCCACAATAATCAGCAAGAAGTATACTTTGAAGCTGAATGGAAGATTATAAAATACCCCCGTCACCAGTCACTGTGCAACTCTCTCTTTTTCAGTGGTAAGTGGTTTCTACCCAAGTGTTGTTAATAATTGTTGGTTCTATATTATTTTTAATTCTGTATAGTGGTTTTGTCCAAAACAGTCCTTTCAGCCATTTTTTATAATTTAATGTTCACCTATTATACCAATGGTAGAGTTGTTATTTGTAACCTGACAGTTAACACACAAGAGGTGAAAGAAAGGATCATAAGGCTGACGGGAGCAGAGGCTGAGGAGAGTCCGGTGAGGCTGGATTTCACTGATACGAAAATATGCTGGCATGTCCTGCGGCATAGAAGTACCACACTACAAATTCCCTACTAGGTGCCAGCCAATTATCATGAGAATTGGTACTCAGCAGAGCATGACCCGGTAACCCAGGGTCGTATGGTCGATGACCCAGCTTCAGTGATTCTCCACTGCGCTCTGTCACGTGTTTACTTGAAACCCCCTTTGCTGTTGCAAGAGGTGATTTCAAATAAATAGTTAAAGATTGAGAAAGTAATTAACAAAATACAAAATCATGCAGAAAGTCTCAAAAGCATTTAAGGGCTTGTTGCCGAGTTTTGCAGTGATTTCTAAAACATTTATTTTATTGCTACCTAATACTCATATCAAAATTTTGCTCCATAGTTTTGACATTTATATTTTATAATGTGTAGCTGAATTTTTTTTTTTAGAAATGTACTGAACAGGTTTTTTAGATTTCATTACCCAAAGTACCATGTTTTTTGTCATGAAAATAAGCAAAAGTGAAGCAAAATATTTTTTGCTGACGAATGGTACATTATTTTTAAAAACACATCCACAATATTTTGCATCGTGTGACTGCACATTGACTCAAATTTTTTCAAAGCTTTTGGTTGAAAAATATTTCAGTTATTGTCACCAGTCTGAAAAAAAAAACTCAGGAAGAAGCCCGTGAACATGTAATCAAAGGTTCAGCGTCAAGAAGAAAGAGCATATGCTCTATTTATTACTGCAGTACATCATTCCAAGTTTTCAATAAATAGGTGAATATTACTTGATCAATAATTACGTATGTAAATCTGACCATACAATAATATATGACAATCAAAAAAAGAAACATTTTACCAACTTCCAAATTTTTAGCAAATAAGTGAATATAACATTCTAAATAAATACACGTGTCAAATTACCCACACAACTATAAAATCTTACATAACAATGAAAGTGCTCATGTGCACGTAAAACAATTCAAGTTTACAATACATGAGCTAGCAATGAATTTTGTTGACGTCAACATTACGTATGCAGCAAATTTGTAACACACAGTCTGTCAGTGATTGAATTGTCAAATCTCAAGGTATTCGGATCACGTAAGGTTTAACAATTATCGCGTCAGCGGGCTCCATTCTGAATATTCAAAAGTCCAATCAACTTCAAAACTAGCAAAAACATAAACAAAGCTCATTACCGTGCGTGACTTTAAGGCCGGAGAATAACTCGGCACAAAATATCAAAAAACTCAGTAGCAAAAGAACACAAGTCAAATACATCTCTATTCAACTACACGAGCTAATTTATTCGTAGCGTAAATTAAAGCATGGACAAAAATTTTCCTAAGACGGCAACTGAAAAGATAATTTAGAAAAATAACTAGAATGATTTTAAACTAAAACATACATAACGGCAGGCACCTT
Source organism: Medauroidea extradentata (assembly GCA_003012365.1). NCBI lineage: Eukaryota > Metazoa > Arthropoda > Insecta > Phasmatodea > Phasmatidae > Medauroidea > Medauroidea extradentata. The sequence continues at coordinate 17,696 of PNEQ01025900.1, forward strand.
GCCGTCATGGGGAAACAAGTTCCCAACCTACACTAAGTTACTGGAGCAGAAGACGACTTACATTATACTGACGACAGACCAAGAAAAAGTGAAGTTATCAAGACAACGCGAGCACACCAGCAAAAACCTTCGCCATAACCCTAGCAAACTGTGCAGCCGTGGTGAAGAGAAGAAAGGGAAAAAAAAGAACACAAGTGTACACTACAAGAAAAAGCAAAGAGATTGCGAACCGAGCCAAGGATTAGTTCAATAAAGTTCAGCCACGCGCCACCGTCACAGCACTGAGCACCAGACGATGCATACTTACTACTAAGTATTCAAGCTTTCTCAATGCCTTACACACCATTAAAGCACTGGACAGGGATTTTGGCCATCTGTACACCCAACAAGAACACTAATGTATGGGCTGAAAGGGTCCTGCACCCTTGTCGAGAAGCGACAATTCAATAAGACGCATGTTATTTAGTACAAAACTTATAAATGGTACAGTGAATCCGGACCTGGCCCATCTGGTGGGTGAAACTGTTAAAGGCATAAATGAATATACATACAGTACTAAATAGAATTAAGCCCCTGGGTGCAAACCGAACCAGCAGGCGTAGAAAGGTAAACTTTGAATGTTGAAGTTACATTATAAAGTGATGAATATAAACTATTGAATACCGAAGTGACTAAACAAAGATGTGCTGGTACTTGGGGTGGCATGTGTCGTACTAGCTCCTACACCCCATGTTGCCAACTAAGAAAAAAACTATTGAATACCGAAGTGCCTAAACAAAGATGTGCTGGTACTCGGGGTGGCATGTGTCGTACTAGCTCCTACACCCCATGTTGCCAACTAAGAAAGCTTTGATGTAATCCTCATGTCATACATAGCCAGCAGAGTGGACCAAAACCTCATTAAGCAATAAAAAACAATAAATTACATAAAACATGACATTAAAAATGTGTAAACAAGTAGTTTTGACGATTATTGTCCTAAAGTATTTAAGGAAGTGTTTGTATTATTTTTCACTGTTTGAGGAAGTTTATGAAACTTTTTTTAAGTGTAAACAAATAGGAGAAGCTCTACACTAAACACTAGCATTAACAAATACTAAAATAGGTTTCAAATAAACAAATCACTTGCACTGCATAAATTGGCTGATTAGACGAGTCCATGTGGTTGAGCATGTGGAGGAGGGGAGGTTTCTATGCCCAATTGAAGTTAACCATGACATAAAGAAATGTGAGACCCCTCAACATCACAGTGTACAGATTTACTGTAGACGAATGTGCAGCCAATTGCATCACTACCAGCAGTGATACTCCCTACACTGGTCACGTCTACAGTTCAACCCTACCTGATATACCAGAAGTACATGCTGCTACACCACCAGCAACACCTCCACCTACAGTGCATTCAATGGACACATCATCCCCACCACTACTACGACCTGCATCATTATCCCCACCACCACTACAACCTGTAACATCATCCCCACCACCACTATGACCTGCAACATCAACCCGACCACCACTACGACCTGCAACATCATCCCCACCACCACTACGACCTGCAACATCATCCCCACCACCACTACGACCTGCAACATCATCCCCACCACCACTACGACCAGTAACATCATCCCCACTAACACTACGACCAGTAACATTATCCCCATCACCACCACCGCAGTGCAATATAGTCGTCATGAGAAGAGACAGTGTGACTTTGACTTCTGGACTATCTGGGTGAGGCAAAAGTCCAAGAGTTTGAGGTTGCAGGAGAAGAGTAGGATGAGAATCACAGTATGGAGAGTTGTTTAAGTATTGGTGTTTCATGGCAACATCTCCACCAACACAACTGCACATGACAACCATTTCTCCTCTACTTTTGCACACCTTAATATCCACTCAATCACGAATAGATATCGCCCCGTCATGGTTGCTTATCATATCTGTCCCCTCTAGGAAACGCTCCTCTGCAGCTCAGCAGCCCACCATAATGATCCGTCACCCTCTAAAAGGGCATTTGTGTGACTATCCAAATCCCTCGTAAACAGGACACCAGAGCACCAAAAGAACTGACTTAATCTGTTGCTTCTTCAGACACTTGGATTGAACAATGTGACATGACAGCACAAGCCAAGGCTGAGCTACAGCAACATGAACGAGAGGGCAACGTTACGTTTAGAAAAGTGAGGCTGCCCGCGAAATATGCGGCAAGAGAAAGCTATCATCGATGAGACTGACTGTGGTGAATACATTGGCGATGTATATTCTAATGAAGGCGACTTAATAATGATGGAAAAACCCACAAAAGACAAAGCGAAGCAAGGGTCCTTTGTTGTGGTGTCATTTCGCGGTGGCAAACAGCAAGCTTCACATTACAAATGTGTGTGTATTGTACAAATGTGCGAAGCAGATATCACTGGGAAATGAAGTCTATAAATGTTCAAAACAAGACCTTCATTCCCAAGGATGGCAACAATTTAACTGTTTCCTTGACAAAGATATTGGGCATACCTATTAAGAGCCCCTAGTGTTCAGCAGTTTGGCACTCGAATGTGATATGTGTTTAGCAACCCAATAGATGTCTGTATTAATTACTGTTTTGTTTTCATGTGATTCCGTCATTATTATGTTTCCTCTGTTTCTGAGTGAAATTCTACTCTGGAAAAAAATTAGGTTACATAGTAAAAACAATTTTCAACAAATGTATGTGACAGAACTAATAATGTAGAGAACTACAACCTGACCATGATCTCATGCCTAGTGTATGTCTTGTTGTTTTTGTTTGTATTATATTTTTGTGATGTTTGTTTGACTGGAGCTTAAAACAGTATTATAATTTTGTTTTTCATGTTTATTTTTGTTGTGTAGAACATTTCATGCGGTTATTGTACATAGTTTTGTAAGCTTATTTTGCTAATTGTGTGCTAATCATAGAGTTACCTTTCATGGTTCGTGTCGTCATACTGTGGTGATATACAGTACTGTGATAAAACAATCAGCAACTGAGCCAAACAGTATGTATTTGAAACCACATGTAACCAACATTTTTACTTCTGTTTCAGTATACGACTCTTTCGCGACATCAGATTTGCTTGGTAAGTGTGAAGAAGCTTTCAAAACTCTTGCAGATGATGATGTAGTAACATTTGACACATTAGTGGCTAACTGGAAGACTATTGCTAGTGTGGTGTCTGGAGAAGGGAGTCTGTAATGTTTTTTTCGTATTATTCTTCTCCTCCTCTCGAAGATTTGGATCTGAGAAGTGGCAAACACTTCTCAGGTTCTGTTATGCGATGTGTATGTAATTGTTTTTTGGAAGAGTGCAACATTTTTTGTAAAGCCTACAGATCATTTCAAGCACTAATTATATATGCTTAGGTTGCCACATTGTGTGTACAGTGTAATATGTTGATCATCACTTCTGTTTTATTTGTGTTGCTCTCTCAATAGGCTGTTCACGGGCTGCATATTTAAGTGAACATACAACCCTTGGTGTGCGAGAGTTGCCAATGCCTTTCGGCATGTATAAAATAAAATTAAAATTATGTAAATTATAGCATCTAGTAATTAAAGAAATATCCCATGGACAAACTTGCAGGAAGGGACGTCCTAATCTAAGGGTAGCCACCCAACAAAAATGGCTATTAATACGTGTGACGTAAGATGTTCCTATATCTGTAACGTGTAGCTAGAATTTCATTCTAAGAAGGGACAGGCTCAAGCTGAAGAAAGTAAATTTGCTGATGACGTCTTTAAAAAAGGATTCTTTTCATACTAAATTTGTTGCACGAAGAGTTAGACTGAACTTGAACAAAACTTTCACTTTTAAAATATCCAACAAAATGTATTTATCTTATTTGTATACGTTACACCCTGAGACACAACCATAAAATAACTGCAGAGCTTGTGGAAATTAAGTTTGTACTTACTCTTCACTATGTCACAAAGAGTCAGCGGCCCTTGGGCGAGGATAGACTCTGGGAAGGGACATGTGACTTGTGTCTCCTCCCGTACCTACGCTACTGCTTTAAAATAAAATCATACCATAACCCTTATGCATGCTGAGTTAGAAATGACAATGGGAATATGAAGGTTTTTTGTTCAAAAGTTGTAGCCGTGCTCTATAAAATATTCTGGTGTTATGTTATAGGAGTAGTGAAATCATTGTTTTCTGTGGATACCGATAGTAGTGTACCACAAAACAATAACAGCTTCATGTGACATTTTTTAAGATAATACCCATGCTATACTTTTACTAAAGAAAGAATTCCTACACAAAAGTTATTTGCCAATGTGGTATACTATCATTATACAGCATGAGCAAATACTTGACTCTAAACCAACCTCGTTACTTCAGATTTACAAGCTTGACCCAAAAGTTTGATTTTGAGATCCAATTTTAACCTCTCGAAAAGCCCTCCTATATTTTATGATTCAGACAAGTTTACATTGATGTGACCACCAGTTATGTATAAGAGTGATTTGGTGAGAGTATGCAAATGTGTACTTCTGAAGGGTGTAGCATAGTCAACATGGGGGAAGGGGGACAAACAAGTTTTAGGAAAATATACGTCTTAGTGGTTTAACACCTGGAAAAAATTCCACTTTTCCAGCATTATTCCCAGCATTTTACTGTTATCTCCCTTTGTTTCATGGGCTATTATGCACAAGTTCAGTATTTGTAACATGTTTCCGTTAACAAGAAAGGGGTCAGTACCTTGAGTTGTTTGTAATTGGTTGCTAGTGACTAACTTCCCTATACATCCCACAGTTTAGCACTTAAGTAAAAAATACGCAGTACACACACAGCGCTGGCACTGCATTGTATTGAAGAAGAGGAGATAGTGAAGTATTTCACACAACATGTGGACCTGCATGTTAGGCATTATGCTTAATACCAAAACCACATCACTTTATATAGAAAATATTTTGTCAACTTATATGAACTTTTTCTTTAACGAGTTAACTTGAAGCATACATCTGCTGAGTTATGCAACACATGTATGCAGAGTTAGGCCCCGCGCACAATACATACATATGTGAGAAGTACATTACATTCTCTCTTTATTTTCCGTTCTTGCTCCCCAATAAAAAATAAAAAACTAGCGTGGAAAATGCAGAGAAAAACTCAATAAAAATTTACTGAACTACAGTACATTCATGAGACCACTGGATAAAATAATGCTAGGAAAGTAACGACAAGAACAGATTAAAAATATGTTTGCAAGTCCATAGCATTAAATAATGCCAAGAACATCACCAGACTACAGCAATAAAATTAACTGAAGATAAACACACTCAAATCTAATTAAAAATTTGTCCGGGGCTCACAAGGCCACAGTGCACGAGACTGCCCTTCACTCACTCAAGACGCATGGAAGGATGCAACGTGCATCACCACAATCTTGCAAGGTCCCAGCAGTCTGTCGGAAATCAGCTGCTTATCTTGCACGACTTTGATCAAGGTTGCATGCAGCACAGCAGCTATCCAGCTGCCATTCAGCCTGTTACATGCAGTAGGCATAAAAATAGGAGTGCAACCTACATACATGTGTGACCTATTTGCAGTGTAATACAGTAATTTGTATCATATTATTACTTCAGCAATGAATGGCAAGATATTTGGAATTCATTCTATCATTTAAACTTTCAAAAACAAATTAATTAACAATTTAACTCCCATGCTGCAGGAGTTGTTTGCTTCAAATTATGCATAACCCATCCCATTATAGTATTTAACTTACTTACCCAGTGTAGTCATGAACAAATTATGAAGCATGTGTCAGAGTACGGTCCTTTCAAATTGAGTAATTTGTAGCCTGTATTTGAAGTTGTTTGCAATCCACAGCTGGCAGTGTGCAAAGTATTGTTTGCAATGAGGCATGATCAATTAAACTAAGTATTGGTCAAATGAATCTGTTGTTATTTGAGGAAGTGGAGGATAACTCTGATTTTTAAAAGTTAGTTACTATAAAACTGTAGGCCGGCATAATTAATTGATATTGATAAAGCTTATGATAAAGTTATTTGACGGACTGAAATATGATAAACATACTACAGTGGAACTCTGTCCATCGTTTCTCATGGGACTGACAAAAAATTTCATTACAAGCAGACATTCAATGGATTTGGACTTGTAATGCAAACAAATAAGAAATGGAACCACAGAAAGTGTTCCATAGATGCGGACATTCAGTACATGGGGGTTCAATAGATAGAGGTCTCACTGTATAATGTTAGCAGACCTTGTCAGTTACTAGGCATATTCAGTACCGTACACCCAGCGTATTCATTTATCTTCTTTAAACATTTATGTGTGCGTGATCTTTATATATCCATAACTATGTATCTACGCTTATGCCTTGTGAAATGCATGCCTGGCTAATGGAGAAAGTTCTTATTAAAATTTTAGAGCTATGAAATTTGTTATCATACACAGTTTTTCAAATGTTGTAAGATATATTGGAAGGAATTTTGAAGTGTAAAAAATAAAAATTATCAAATATTTACAAATGCAGTACATATTTAGTCTTCATTGACATTTTCTGTTAATATGCTCTGTCTTTGTACAATACTGTTTTCACTTTAGCAAATTTGCACTTCAGAGATTGTGTATTTTTATATTGCGTAGAGTTTTGTAGGCTTTATAAGATACGTTAATAAATATAATAATGGAAATTCATCACTAATTAAATTGTAATACAAAATTATGTTTGTTAGTTGCTTTAAGCTTCCAGTAATTGAGTATGTACATACATTTATATTTATAAGGGAAAACATTTTTGTGATGTGTACTGAAGTAATTTTTGTATTTCATATATTTTTGTATACTTTTATGGCGTAAAGTTCAATAAAAAGATGTAAATATAGTAAAAATTTAAAAAGTTGTAAATTTATTTAAATTTTCTGCTTAATAAAATGTTATCACATTCTGTATTGTGTATAGTTTTCTACAGAGGCAATTTAAAATTAATTCAAAGAGTTGTTGTATTTATTATAATGAAACTAAAAAGTATCAAACACAGTTTACAACAACAACAAAATATTGTTTGTGTGCGCTTCCTGATGCACATTGGTTCAATACCGTAGTGATTTGGCTTAGCTTATTAGTGCTTCCCCGTGGATATACTACTTATATCACGGTTGGCACCACACACTTCTGCCAGTTGAAAATGTTGAAACATTTACTGTAGTACATTCAGCAGCTACATTAGCTGGGTGATTTAAGTCTGCGTCTTAAAATAATATGACATTCCATATTCTTTGAAGGGTACAAAATAGTAGCACATGTTATAATAGAATTTAACTTAAATTTCTATATGTATGACTAATAAGAAAAGCCAGTATAGGAACTAAGAATGTACACACAGACGTTCGTGATTTGTAATACATCTACTAAAATTGTGTGTGTTTCTTCCAGCTAGTAGATGGGTTTATTTAATTATGGAATTCTTCATTTTTATTAAACAGTGATTAATAATTTGCTAACTTGATTACCATGCACAGTACAAAAACACAAACAAGTGCCTTAGCCAGAAATTATTTCCAGTTAAACTCACAACTGTCACTTGTTCATTGAGTTATGGTGTTTCAATGTTCAAAATCTTTCATTATCACTAAATCGCTCCCATCCACAGTTGCAAACTTCTCCCTGAATGAATACAAACATCTATCTTATACCACAGTTGTTTGTCCTCTGGTCAGACGCTTGTTTGCCATCATATTCCTTAATGTAGCACTGAAACTTGTCTTCCAACTACAGCTAGTACTCGGCACTTAGCACTCCCAGTTCAGAACTATCTCACAGAGGTGGGGTCTTGTGTAGCTTCAGTGTCGTTCCTTGAAACTGTCAACAGCCAGGAAACAGTAAAAAGAAACGTGTCTCGAACATTTTGTGTGTGAAAAAATTCTGACCTAGCTCTTGTTACGTCGTATCATCATTGACCTAGACTGTCACCACATCCACTGAAAAGTCTAGTGTTTCAAAAAGAGTGCTACTGATAGACACATTCTCTGCGTAGGAGGAGCAGTAGATAACATTTTTTTATTGGATGAGGTGAGAGGGTTTTACAGCACTTTGACGAGGTCTTGCTTGAGGATGACACCTACTACGTGCTTCAATTTCGTTGCTGTGTGTTCGTAAACAGGTTTTTTCTGTGTTCTACGGAACTGTTCTATGTGTGCCTATTGTGCCAATGTAAAAAAAGAAATTACACCTGAGACAAGGTTGGAATGTCATTATTTAGACACCTTCTTCGTTAGAAACACTTTTTCCAAGCCCTCCAACATAGCTAAAAAATGATTTTCAGACTGTCATAATTCAAAATGTACTTGCTCAATATATGTGAAACTCAGATGTAGACGTACACTGAACTTCCCTACAGACGTTCATCAATAAAATTATATGGTTACCACTTAATGTCTCATAATAAAAACGATTCAGTGGGATCTTGCATGCTACTTCAGCACTTGGCTCGTTGAGGTGATGTGGCACTTGATGCGCTCTTCAAGGTCATCCTTATATCTCTTCCTCAAACGTGTAGGCAGGTGGCACCCTTAGGAGCTGACGAGGGTGATGTGAGGTGAAGGGATAACACAACATCCATGCCCGATCCGGGATTCAAACCCAGAACCTCCTGCTCCATAGACCAACGCCCAACCGACTATGCTACGTAGGCTGGTTTTTTTTTTTTGGGGGGGGGGGGAGAGACAAATTGTCATATATGTTGTGAAGACTTGAAGTTGCTGAGTATGATGATAGTTGCCTTCCTGCTCAAGGAACAATTTACATAAGTCAGGGCTGTGAAAAGAAGCAGACTTTAGTGCAGCATATGCAGCACTAATCCAGATTGGCTTGTAACAATTAATACTTGTTCAGAGGAAATAATGTTAGTTAGAAAATTTATGGTGAATAAATTTGGCTTCTCTTCACATGAAAATTTGCATGCTTGTGTTACAACAACAAAAAAAAAAAGTAATGAACTATCATTTTTCTTCCAATAAAAGTGCATCTTCCCTCAAGAAACAGTCCTTGGTTAGAGGTTAACGTGAAGATAAGAAGCAGTGTTGTTATAGCCTAGGTTAGCGTGACATATTTTGTCACTCTTCCAAATACTACTGATCCAGTGTTGCCATGTCATACATGACCATCTACTCTATAACTTGCATCTAGTGTCAGTGTGTTGATGGTGAGGCCAATATATTCAGCATCACAGTGTGAACACTGTAGCTGGTAGATCAAGTTCTTGGTACCTAGCACAATTGTAACTGCCTCGGATGGGGTAAATGTGGTTGGTTTGCCTGCTTTTGAATGATGTAGAGGGCTGGTGGATGTCACACGTGCCACAACGTGAAATATTACAGGGATGAGAACCTTTGAGATTGGTGATAGTGTTCGTAGCTGTAGAAGGTGGGAGTTTGGGACGTACTAGTTTGCTGCGGAGGTTGGGTGGTCGTCAGAAAACTAGCCTGGGTGGTTTTGAAAGAAGGTTTTGGGTTTGTGGTGAGGAAGACAAGATTTTGTAGCCTGAGTTAAGAATGGGTCGGAGTTAGCCTAGGCCTTCATGATATGGTACCACCAGGGGAATTTCTGTATTTTTGGCTTTGGTAGTGTTGTTGGTATTGGAGGTGGCTCGTTGGATTTGTTTCTGGACCAGGGGTTCAGGTTAGCCTCTGTCTGTGAAAGCTTTGACTATTTGTTGGCACTGTTTGTTAGGGCCACTGCGAGTTGAACATATGCGATTGGCTCTGGTGGCAAGGCTGTAAGGTAGTGACTTTTTATCATGGTATGGGTGACAGCTATTGAAATGAAGGCATTGAAGGTTGTTTGTTGGTTTTGTGTGTACTGAGGTGTGAATGATGCCATTGTGTAGTGCCAGCTCGACATCTAGGAAAACTGCATGTGTCTTGGAAAATGA
>PNEQ01025901.1:0-22168 GCA_003012365.1 Medauroidea extradentata
TATATATATATATATATATATATATATATATAAAATTGTATAATGTATCGGCCTATTTTAATTGTTGGTACAAATGTTTTAACTAGGGTTGTATTTGAAATTGTTTTGCTTATACTTTAATAGCTCTATGTCTGTAGTACTGATAAAATATTTCCCATTATCTTGTTTAATATTATAAGACCATTTCTACCCTGTCACCAGGAAAGAAATGGAATCAAAGAGTGGAAAAGTAAAAACATAGCCTAAGTATAGAATGAAGCACATACTAGTATGTACAAAATAGAAGAGAAACCGACATAGGCCTACCGTATTTTGATTTTGCAATACAGCAGTGTTTTCAGTTGCTTTTTAAACACTGATTGGTGTGTTCCTTTTCATTTGTGGAGTTCTTTAAATGGTTTGTATGTAGTGTGTCTTCTGCATTCAATTTCAAACTGTAATTTTCCATGTCAAATGTACAGTATAAAAATTGCAGTTAGTTGGCATTCAATAATTCGTGCAGCCTTCAGTGTTATAAAGGAGGCGGCCTATTTAAATGAAATTAACTGTGATGCTATGCAAATATATAGGTAAAATTAATCTAACAAAATTATTGTTAATATTTCTGTCATCTTTTTACACTGTATTTTTTCATTTACGCTTTATTTTCAATGTTGAAATATCAGCATAATGTGCGCCAATGTACACGTGTTTTTTTTCTTTTCAAATTCATTTACAAAACTTTTTGGGTCAATGTGTGAACTTTGATAAAAAATAAACTACAATAGGCCCACCTAATGTAAATACCTACAAATGATTTTAAACTATTTAATCAAGTGATTCCCGGTCGATGTAGACTGACGTAACTCGCATTTAAGGTTAGTCCAAATGACCTCATGATGAAAGGTTTTTAAGAAATAGTGAATTGCATAACACGATTTAAATTCTTTTTTGTGAAAATAATTATTGCAGAAGTAAAATAAGTTACATTTACTTACTTCAAAATGATCTTCACAGTTTTGGTGAAACATCTTCATACCATCGGCGAATGGCGTTCAATCATTTCTTTCATTTACATGTTTCTTGTGGGACGGTGATGGATGTTTTGTCCAGTGTTGCAGTCGAAGTGCTTGTGCACTGAGGTATTATGCCCCATTTAACGTTTTTATGATGATGTACATTATTATTTTCCGTTCCCATGACGTTAAACCCTAACCACTGGGAGTAAACTACCGCCACGATCCATGTAAACACAGGCGGCGGGCGGGCGCGTACTAAGGTGTGACATCACGAGCGCTCAGGCGCGCCAGCCGTGTTTTGGCGCGCATTCGAACTGAGATATTTTCAATTGGCCATAACTTTCACATTTTTCAACTTAGAGCTGCGATACTTTGTACGTATGATATTTGTACCGAGCTGGCTGTGAAACCATCGTCAGAAAAAAATGTGAATGTTGCCCATAGCATATACTGTTCTTGTATGGCTGTGACAGCTTCCGCACGGCAAGCCAAACGTGTGTCCGACAAAGCTTTCAGTGTTTTTAACTTTGACCCAGCTGTCTATAAAATAGTTTCAAACAATTTCTGTTGTTTTGGGCTGTTCTCAGTGAAACTATAGATCATCTGAACAATACCAAAAAATTTAACCGAAAATCAGAGGTTTTTCTGTTTGAGAAGCACAAGTGCCTGCAATGTCAAGATTTAAGCAATGCATGTAAGTGTTCGTAGACAATTAGCTCTTCATTTCATTACAACGTGCTTGAATACCATACAATTCACCAACCACTGTAGAAGCTCCATCAAAACATACAGCAACTACACTATTCCAGCAAGTGCCCATACTTTTAACAGTATTTTCTATGTTTTTAATAATAGTTTCTGCGTCGATTTTTCAAGCTTGCGAAGAGTGATAAATCGCTGAACTGGCAATACCTCTCAGTGTGGAATGTAGCGGAAAAACACAGCCAATCGTTCATGATGCCCAACATTTGAGGTTTTATCAGCAATTATTGAATTGCATTCTCCTTTTATTTCCTCTCCTGTTTTTCTAAGCATTACATAATTGACAGCCTGTAAAATGTCATTCTGTGTTGTGGTTGCATTGAGAAGTGTAATTTTTTGGCACTTCTTGCATGTACGATTTCATAAAAGGTCATACTTTAGGAATAAATCAACTACTTCAAGGAAAAATGTATTTTTCATTACTGTCTTCATCATCATGACCACGCAGTGGCTTTCCACCCTTTGCTAACATGCAAGCAATTGAAATAAGCCTCATCATGTAGTCCCAATTTTTTTAATCTTTGTTTTTCCTTTTATTTCATCTCAGCATCCTTGGCTTCTCATAACAGTATAATAAACTAGTCTGTTTTTTTTTTTTTTTTTTAAAACAGCCTAGCTGTCCTTGCTGAGCTGGTGACAACGCAACTTCTTGTCTTTTTAAAATTTTTCTGTAGCCTTGTTCCAGGCTTTAAAAACCGTCCTTAATAAATGCACTATCTACAATACCAGCAGATGTGCAGTCATGTGAAGAAAATAATGAGAAGAGAAACAATAGGCAGCATCATTTTTTACACTGTATTCCAACCACTTGTATATCTGAAACCATTTAGGATTAAATGGTCTCTTATGCAACTGCTTGGATAGATGGGGTTGAAACGGTCCACGTTGAATACAAGCACATTATTCCAGTCTCTTTTGGTGTAACACAGCTAGCAAGATCATCAGGATAAGTGGTATTAAGAACTTCTATAGTGTGTCTCGTTCTACAAGAAAGAATATAACCTTTATCACAGGCAGCCAGGAATGATGACAGTTTTTCAAACTTCCCTTCAAAATATAAATTTTAACCCTCAAAATGAAATATTAATTAAAGTTACATTTTGAAGATTTGTTACTAAAACTACTATTTAATTAAATTACATGTTTTAAAGTTATTGTAGCAATAATTGTAACTTGCGAGTTGTCTCTGTCAGTATTTTGTAGTAACTAAAAGTTTTATGAAAGCAAATATTTTCATTTAAAACTGTGATATAAAATGAAATCACCAGCTAGTACAGATTCTGTAGTTTAAATGAGACTGTTTGGTAAAATGGTTATAAAGTATGTTAGGTTAAAAAGTAATATTGTAGCAAATAACGAAACTAATAATAAGAAAATGTAACTCATAAAAACCAAATATCTACTCATAACAAAATAAACTTACTTTGGTGGTTGGTTCACTAGCCTGGAGACGCGGCTAATACACAACACCACACCTCCAGAATACCTAAATGAATACTGAGGCAGGGTGGTACTAGTAAAATTACTAAACAAACACTAACCTACACCATGATCTTAGATTGCCAGAGCCGTCGTCAATTAACAGACCATGACCGACTCTGACAACACACAACACAAACTACAAACATCTAACCACCCGTGCCTAAATAAACAAATACCCTTCTATCGCAGGCCCCTACTAAAACTATACTCAAATTACACTAATCAAACAATTACTTGGGGGCGTCCACCAAGTGACCTGCGATAAGCTACATTGTACTTACTCAAGGAAGTAAACCTAACCTAAAAACACAACTACAGACTAAAGGTCGTAGCTCAACACAGCTACGTGACCTAAAACACAAGATAAAGGGGGGGGGTAGAGCTTACACAACACTTGCTTACTTCTGTGAGAGGCAGGCTTACTAGAAAACCGAGGATCTAAGTTTATGAAGTCCTTAAACAGGACCAGGTTTCTGCCTAGACTAAATTTTGCAAATCTTCAATAGATTATAGAGTTACAAAAGACCAAGAAAACGGTGACACTTTTCATTCTGAAAGGAAAGACTTGAACAGATCTAGTTTTTTTCTGTTTATTTGAAAATAAAATAGTATCAGTCTTATTAGAACAGGTACAATAAATTAGTTAAGGATGTTTATAAAAAAAACAAGTTAATAAGGAGGATTGATTTCTTTGAAACAGTTAGTGCCAATAAAAGGCAAGATTAAAATATAAGTTTACATTTTGACTGGTTTAAAACAGTTAATACATAAAGTTAGACCAACGTAAGTTAGTAATTTGAATGTATACTTAATGTTTTGGCATGTCCAGCCACTCCCGGACAATATAAATATTTGATGATCAAGTTAACTCGAAGCCAATTTATTCTACTTGGCTTAACTGAATAACTTGCAATAATTATGAAGCGGCTGAAGAACTAGAACATGGTAGATATTGTTGCTATAGTTTTTTTGTACTTACCAAGTACAGGTATAGATAAACACGAGCCAAATGTTGTCCCATCTTGCAAATTCCATGCTAATTCTAGTCGGTATTCACTTGTCCCTGCTTCAGGTAATTTTATGTGCCGTACTGATGTTTCAGCAAGTAAGCATGAAGGTTTTTGATAAGCACAAATTTTCTCCTTTTTTATCTAGTTATATAAAGTATTCTTTGACATGACTATGATGAAATATTAATTTGCAGTATCACACATAAAATACAACACACATAATTGTCAGACATCAGTATTGGAACTAAGGGATCGCCAGCTTGTCACTGTCACTGCTCTGTTGCAAAGAAATACATCGCTACTGTCCCAAACACCATGTCCTTTGTTTAAACATGAGCCAACGACGACACAGCAGCACCGCGGGCACTGCAGTAGTCAGTGTCAAAGCCTAAATTGAGATAATATTTATTAGTCTCACCTGGTAGAGCCACTGTGCAGAGGAACTGGCTCTGCTGACTAGTCATGCATGCTTCAATGTTCGTGTCCCTGTAATTTGACATAATTTTTTTTGTTACTGCTTTCGGATTGTAGAGGCCTACAAAACATTTGGCCACTTTGTGGAGGTCACAGGACATGACATTATTTAAATGTGACATGCAATACATTACTGCCATGAAGCATGCAACAGCCAGGTCTGAATACGTGATTTGAGTACCAATTTAATCCTAATGGCATTGCATCACAATTAGGGGTGTAGCTGTACCCCTAGCACCTCCTGTGCGTACGCCTATGCCTTGAATGCTTTTGAAATATCCATCAAAATTTTTACTGCTACTTATAATTCATTTGGAACACTCTTTGATTAGGTGTCTTATTTTGCCATATTTGTAGCACTTTCTAGGTTTATTATTTCAGCCTAACCAGACATGGTATGTACTTTCACTTGTATTATCTAAATTAAAATTGTTCAATTTGATTTCTGCATCTAGTAGTCTTAAATTTTACAAATTCCAATGTCAAATCAAAGTCTTGAGTTTCTAGCACTGTAATTACTTTCTCATATTTATCTGGTATTGTTAACAATAAGTGGCAAACAATTTCATCCTGCTCAAGCTTTGAGCCTATCACTTCCAGGTCCCTCACTAAACCATCAATCTTGTTTAAATGCTCCTGCAAATAAGTTGCTTGTGTTTATTACAGTGACCACAGCATCAGTATTAAGATCCCATTATACAAAAACATTGTTATTAATCAATGCTTTTTGATTTATTGACTGGGCCCATAACCTTTTATAACTACAGGAATAAGTGCATTACTGATATATACACAACTCTTTACTAGATCACTCATTTTACAGCACAATAGCAGTCATTGTTGCCAACCTAAATATACTGGTCATCTTTAAAAAATCGCCACTGGATATCCAGCAAATGAGGAAGATGGACAAAGTGGATGGAACAGACAAAAGGAAAAATAGTGACTGCAAAGGTGCAGGTGAGATTAAATATTCCAAAGTGCTTGAAGGATTAGGTAAATTAAAATATTAGTACCACATACATACTTAGGGCAATGTCAAGGTATATACTTTAATGGTATATCAAAAATTCTTATCTTTATGGGACAAAATGAAACTGAACCTCAACCAGATGGTAAAGAAGTGAGTAATCACTTCAGTGAAGGAATGAACTGAGTGATGTGTGCCAGTAGTGCTTGTTCCAAAGGAAAGTGGACCGGTTTGGATGTGTAGGTAGATTTCACAGAATTAAATAAATTAATTTACTGAAATTCTCTGCAGTTATCATAGGTAGAAGATTCCCTGGAACAACTGCAGGATTCAAAATGGTTGTTAGCTTTGGGTGCCTCAAATATATTTTGGCAGGTTTTGCTAAGACGAGCACATGCTCTGCTTACCACGTTCATTACACCCTGGAGTTGTCAGCCAGGTACACAGCATGCTGTAAACCAATACCTCTATTCTAGAGCAGCAACCATAGGTAACAAATTACAGTTTTTTAGGTGGTTCAGGTTAAAGTGAGTACTAAAAAATTATCTGCTAACGTTCTGTTTTCAGCCGATTCGTATCGTTCCACGCGTAACGGCTAATGACGGGACATGTCTAACTTCTCTGGACACGTCACTTAATGTTTGAATGTTTGCACATGTAAGATAAAATGTGCAATCAGTATGATTTGATACAGTTTAATAAAAAAGAGTTCATAGTTATATAAAATACAGTGTAGATTTTGGTTGATTTTGTCTTTATATTGTGGTATTTAAAAAGGAAAATACAAGGAACTGCCAACTGTACAAGCAGTAAGGCAAACATAGTTAATGTTGAATTATATGCAGTAATAGGTAGTGAGTTTTTTTCAAAGTTTATATTTTTAGTGTCTACTTTATCCCGAATGACCTCTATAAGTTATATATCCCTATCCCAAGCACTGGATGATACGCCGAAGATTTTGAATAAATTAAAAATTTTGTGACATTTTGAGTGTTATAGCCTAGTTTTATCTTCTGCGTAGAAAAATGTTAACATTATAGAGATGAAATTGAAAAAAAAATTAAATAAATATTTAATCATGCTTTTCTGTTTATATTGATGATCTTTTACGTGGGTCATTCCAATTTAGATGAACAAGTCAAGGTTGCTGCAGGTTTTTTGATTTTCATAAAATTTTGCAAGTTTTTGGGACATATTTTCTAGAGCACGAAAATGATTTTTTTAGATTTTTAGTGAATATAATTTTTTTAGATATACACATTTTTAGATACGAATGTGCATTAAAATTTGCTTTTTTGCTACTTTTTGTATTTGACTGTCACTAATTACCAAATAAACATAGAAAGCCGAATTTGCTCTCATATTAAAGCTAAAAAGACGACCCTTTAGAGCATATATCATTCACATAAAATTTTTGCAATTTGTGAGTTGCATAACGTCTTGAATTGTGCAAAAAAGTTTGAGTTTTTCCGATATTCTCAATTTTTTTATTAATGAAGGAGAACACCACCAAGGTTGATATTTTTTATACTTATAAGTAGTAATTGCTGGAACAATATCGACCTGTTTTTCTTTTCAGTCCTTCATTGCAAAAAAATTGCTTGAACTTTGGAAAAATTTAAAATTTGACATTTTTGAGGTCAAATATTTTTATGTGGGACTGGTGATAAAATTCTGTAAATAATGTGTGGTATACTCCTTTCAGTATACATCAACGTAATAAAAACACCAAGTTGTATTTTTAAGTCCTTTTGGGAAAAATTTTTTTTGAAAATGTGTAAAAAATTTGTTATTGCTATTGCTGATTAGGAATATAAATATTTCCAATTCTAACTTGTCAGTGTAAGCGCATCCCCACAGAAGATAAACAGGTCACCATTGTTGTTTGGGACAGAAAACTGTGGACATGTCATGCTCAGAACAAGTCTCAAGTTGCATTATCCGGCCAGCCTATGCCTGTTCTACAAGCAGTCACAATTTACAGTCAGTCTTGAACATGCAGGTGATGTGTGTTGTACTCCTGGATGTTGTTCCTTATCCGACAGTGGTTGTCATTTTATAGTTTTTTTTTTTTCGAGGAAGTGTAACTAGGCCTACTAGTTCTTGTGGAAATGTTTTATTTGTGATTTATATTGAATCAGTGTAGGACATTGTGTGTTCAGTAGGTACTATCATACAAGAAAACTGTAACAAACTGTTGTATTCAAGAGAATCTACATAAAAAGAATTTAATGAATTTAACATTGATGAACAAAATTTGTTGAAATTTAATAATTGGATCTGAAGACTTAAGAGGAGTCCTCGACTGGCGCATGGACGGCGTTGCAGCGTGTCATGCGCATACGTTTTTACGCGAAACCGCTTAAGTAATTCACATTATGTTTACCTACGAAAAGAACACACACTTGAAACCATGCTCCTATTTTTTCAAAAATGCAGCACGCTTGCTAGAAACATGATATTCGGGCCTCTCAAAATGGCTAAAAACGGGTTTTTTAAACTGTTGTAACTTCAAAAATATTACCTGAATTCGTAAAGTGCAAAACGAGAAGCATGCGTTGGTCTTTACTGCAAACTATTCAAAAATAAAATATTGGGGCCACCGCTTAAAGTCCCATAGTAAAAAAACTACAAGGAGAACCTTGCATGCCAGTTTGGCGCGCTGCGAATAGAGGCGATATGCTTCTCGTCAAGCGTGGGACACTGGCTCTTATCGTTACGCTGTTCCCACGCGTCAAAGGTGGAAATTCGACACCGCGAAGGACTCCTCTTAAGAAGTGTGTGTACGTATCACAAAAAAAATTTCTGGAAAAGTTTTCCCGTATTTATGGTAAAGTGTGTTTAGACTCATCTAATGTACACAATAAAGCTATTAAGAAGTCAGTTTGGCAGATTACACTAGATATGCATGCTAACAACCCATCACTTGTACCTGGTAAGTGTTTGTGTACTAATTGATTCTCCAAAATTAAATATTTTATTGACAATACACCTAATTGTGATGCAGATAAAGAAATGTTTGAACCTCAATGTCTGGTAGTGGAATCAGTTAAGAAGCCTGTTCTACTTTTGGTGTTTCCTCACTAAAAATTCAAAATCTTAGCAATGACAAATTACAAATTGCTATGAAAAATAAAGTAAATAAAATTTCAACTGCAGTTTTGAAAAAACTCTCACAGACTTTTGAATGTGATATATCTAAGGATCAAGAAAACATTGCAGATACCACTGACCTAGCTTTCGAATATCAAACTATAATTGAAGAGCTCAAATTAAAAATAGAATCAGCAAAAACAGCTCAAGAAAAAAATTTTAATTCTAAGTCTAGCTCCTAAATCATGGAGCTACCGAAAAATCCGAGTTGAATTCCATGTCAGTCAATACCTAGCAAAAAACAGCATATAGTTAACTGAAAAATATGGTATTTTGCATAAAGTTAAAAAAAAAAAAAACCTAAAAACATGTTGGCTGAGGAATGTAAAGGAATGGTAAAAGATTTTTTTAATGATGTTAAAGAAACTCGCCCAGAACAAAAGATTGGTTTCTCAAAGACTTTGAAGCAGATGCTGAAGTTACCTTCAAACAATGGTTATCAACAGATAGATGTGAGTTAGTGACTGTAGTAAAGTCATTTTCTGATTTTATGAACAGTCTTGATGAAAAAATGCAAAAGTTGAAAGTGCAGCATTTCATTTCAAAACAGCAGTCAAAGTTCTGGAAAGAGAAGAAGCAAATCTTCAAAGTGACACTTGCATTATACTTGCAGATTTTTCTGAAAATTACTCTTTTGTCATGCAAGATGAGGTCCAGTCTTATTACTGGTCCAATTCCCAAGCAACTGTTCATCCTTTTGTGGTGTACATCAAAGTTAATGACTGTGTGATCTTCAAAAGCTTCTGTTTCATCAGTGATTGTATTACTCATAACACAGTTACCTTTTATTCCTTTCAGAAAGTTTTACTTACTCACATAACTACTTATTCAGACATACAAAAAGTGTTGTACTTTACAGATGGTGCAGCAGGCCACTATAAAAACAAAAAGAACTTCAGTAACTTATATTACCACAGTGAAGATTTTGGATTACAAGCAGAGTGGCACTTTTTTGCTTCGGCACATGGGAAGGGAGGGACCTTCTGATGGAGTTGGGTCTACTACAAATAGTATAGTGAGGAAGGCGAGTTTACAAAAAATTGATCGTGGCCATATATTGACTTCCGTTACATGTTCATTTTTGTCAGCATAACATTCAAGTGTTTCATTACTTTCATGTGAGCACAGAACAAATAGACAAATCAAGCAAATTCCTGGATTCACTGTTTGAAAAAGCAATGACGATATCAAATAATCATGCTTTTAAATCTTTTGATTGTAAACATTTACAAATCAGTCAAACATCCTACTTAAG
Organism: Medauroidea extradentata; assembly: GCA_003012365.1. Lineage (NCBI taxonomy): Eukaryota > Metazoa > Arthropoda > Insecta > Phasmatodea > Phasmatidae > Medauroidea > Medauroidea extradentata. The sequence goes on from PNEQ01025901.1 coordinate 10,105, forward strand.
TGAAAATATAATAGTTCAAATCACAAAGAATGATGCTCAGTTTTCCCTTGATGTGTATCCTAAGAAAAGTGACTATATTTGTTTTGTGTATGGCTCCTTGTGGGGGTTAGCCAAGGTTGAAGATATATGTCACGATCCACAGACTGATGATAGGGAATACTTGGTTCAATTCCTTCATCCAGCTGGACCTGGAACATTCTTCAAACTCAAACCAGGAGATACTGTTTGGGTGAAGCATACAAATATTCTCCGTATTTTAAGTCCCACGAGTTGTTCACACACAATGCTCGAACTCCCAACATCATGGATGAAATGAATAAACTTCTTTCCGGACTTTCAAACATTTATAAAACTGTGCAAGAGTGGAAGTGCTTTATAAGGTAATTTTAATTAATATTGCTAGTTGTATTCATATACTCTAAATTTGTCAGGTTATGTGTAGCGTCACATAAACTTATGTTGCTATGCATATGTAGTAAAGCACTCAAATATGCTCATACAATATCTTAGTTTTAAATTAACACATCTCCAGTTAGTAGGATGTATGAAATTATATTTAAAAACTTTGTCCTTTGTATCCACTTTAACAGTGAGTATTTGCACACATTCAAAAATGTTTTTCTCCCAAAAGAACTAAAAAAAAAAAAAAAAAAATAATGTTGTGTATTTATTACTTTAATATGTACTGAAAGGAGTATACCTCACATTATTTCCAGAATTTTATCACCAGTCCCACATAAAATAATTTGACCTCAAAAATGTCAAATTTTAAATTTTTCCATAGTTCAAGCTATTTTTTTACAATGAAGGACTGAAAAGAAAAACAGGTCGATATTGTTCCAGCAATTACTACTTATACTAGGCTATAAGTATAAAAAATATTAACCTTGGTGATGTTCTCCTTCATAATTAAAAAAAAATTGAGAATATCTAAACCCACAAATCACAAATATTTTGTGTGAACGATATAAGCTCTAAAGCGTCGTCCTTTTAGCTTTAATATGAGAGTAAATTTGGCTTTCTATGTTTATTTGGTAATTAATGCCAGTCAATTACAAAAAGTACTAAAAAAGCAAATTTTAGTGCACATTTATATCTAAAAATGCATATATCTGAAAAAATGATATTCACAGAAAATCTAAAAAATTATTTCTGTGCTCTAGAAAGTATGTCTCAAGAACTTGCAAAATTTTATGGAAATCAAAAACCATGCAGCAACTGAATATTTAAAATGTTTTTTATTTAAATGGAATGACCCACATAAGAATACCTCTCACTCCTGCCACATATTTACGTCACATGAGATGGCTTGTTAGTTCTAGAAAACGGCTCGCACAATACTTCATTACATTTCTTTTACACTCAAAATTTAAGGACTAGAAAAATTACATCCATGACACCCTAATGGCCACTTGCAGTGACAAAATTTAACGTATTTTAACTTTTGAGTGTCGGAAAATGTTGAATGAAATTCTGGTTGTGAGCATTGCCAGTACATTCTGCAGTGTACAGAACATTATATTTGACTAACTGTGCCTGACATGCAGTGCAGTGTGCTTTTGTCTATTTTTTTATGAAATTTTTTTGGTGCTCTGTTCTGTCCTTAAACCCTGTTTTGCTCCTCCTTCCCCCCTCCCTAAATATAATGGTGGTATTTTTCATGAAACTGGCTATTTACTTTACCTGGTGTATGAAAGTATAAGTTCACTATTTTTGATACGTTAGTTGTTCTTTATAGTCTTTAATAAGTGTTTGATATGATGCTTGTCGTAGCAGAGTTGAAATATTGTTGGTTTTTGTGTTAATTGACATTTAAAATTACTAGCACTTAAGGATTTTCATTTCTGTAATGCTACTTTACAAAGTATCTAAATGTTGAAAATCCTGCAGTTAGAGAAGTATAATTACTTTGTTACATTCACATCCATGTATACAATTTAAATTTGTATCTTGTTTGACTGCAAAATTTACAACAATTTGTACATTTAAGAAACCATCTGGGTAATTTGTACCTAAGCGAAACAACCTTGTAAATGTGCTGCATGTTTTTTTCAATTTTTGTAATTTGTTATTGCAGGCCTCAAAGTCTGTCACTTTTTTCACTTCTAGTCACTATTTATGAACAAAGTCACTTTCAGTCACTGTTTCTGAAAATTATCACTTTTTTCCATTTTATGAAGTTTTCAAAGGTGTCTTGAATTATTTAACCACAAAATTGCCTCGTACAAAGTCTAATAAGTTATTGAAGGTGAGTAAATACAATTTTTAGTTTGTTTCATATTTATTTGTACCGTATTTAGGCTTGACTATGACTTCTTTTTAACTTGATAAGCTTGGCAACATTGTAAGCTTGTCTGAGTTTGGCGAAGGTGTGTCTGGAACTATAACTACCATCATGGTGACGGCCTACGTAACGGTAGTCGCCACGAAAATACCCGTCTGTTTGAAATCACAAAGTTAATAAATGTATGCAAAATCATAAAAATTTTGCAATTTTTCACATGTTTCATAGTAAGACATGTCTTTGATTCTACATATCTATTGTACGTGAATTGACAAAATCAATCTTCCACTGTGAAGAGAGTTACGAGAGTATCGAAGTCAACTGGAAAATGGTGAGTGTTTAGGTTACATAATGCATCACGTTTGCTTATCCTGGTAGGTTGCTAAATGTTACGTGGTTTATTTTTGTTGGTCATACATAGTGATAAAATAAATACTGTATTTATATTTAAAAAGGCAAATAAAATTTTGGAACTACAAATTTGACCTTTGTAATAACGTGATGTTAATTTTGCGAAAATTTGTCTCCCGGGGTAATAGAATTAAATTTCTTTGCGAATCGCCAAACAAGGGAAGAAACTATTTACATATTACAGAATAAAGTTTACCGGTGGCAAGAAACAAGAAGACAAGAATCAAATTATTATTTGTTAAGAGTTAGTGGGCCTGGCACATGAGACATGCTATAGCGTGATACGGAAAATAATTTTTCATGTATAGTTACTAAAAATTTTTCTAATGTGTTTATCTATGAAAAGAAAACACACTTCAGATTAAGTCTCTATGATTTTAAAAATGCAGTCCGATAATCAAAAATATGATTATTAAGCTCCTCAAAAGTGCTAAAAATTACTTTTTCACGTTGATGTAGACAAGAAAATATCAACCGTAATCGTAAAACAAAATCGTAGAAACCTGTATTGAACTTTACCACATACTTTCCACAAATAAAATTATAGGGTCGATGCTTGAAGTCCCATCGAAAAACAGTTACTACGTAAACACTGCATGCTAGTTTAGTACTTTGCGCCTAGTGGCGATGAGGTGTTTGATGCACGGGTTATATTCGACTTATCGCCTTCCCCGTTTCCGTGCCTCAAAAATAAAAAAAAAAAAAGCGACAATAGATCTTGACATGTAAAAATTAGTAAAATTTATTACAAAATGACATGATAAACAGTAAAACTGTTAATGAAAGAATCATATATATTATATTTTCATGGAAAACAGGTGTGTCTAGTATCATACATGTGAAACATGAGTATAGAGTAAAAAAAATATAAATAAGTAGTTAACAATATTTATGATTCATATGTTTAATATAGTAATACAGCGGTAAAATGTATTCAGTGTTCTTTCACGTAAGAAAGGTATATATGGTGGCATTGAATACTTTAATGTAAAGTCACTATTTAGTCACTTTTTTCCCTTTATAGTCACTTCGTAGTCACATTTCCAAGTCAATCAGTCACTATATTTACTATTTTAGAGGTATTAGACCACTTTGAGGCCTTTTATTGTTACACGAACAAAAACTGTGGACTGTACCATATATATTCAACGATGCACAACATTATCAATGATTAGAAGCGAACTAACACAACACGACTCACCACCTTGATGATCCAACGACGACACTTCCGCCTGCCGCTCAGGACAGCTAACTCTGGCAGTCAAGCAGGTTTGACAGCTGCTACTGGGTGGTTGACAAGGCGGGAAATTCAAATACTGACGTGGTCCAAAAACAATAACACATGCTGTTTGTCTTTACAATGCAGGTATGACATTCTTGTCAGCCAGAATCCAAAATCGCTTTCTTAGAGTTCCTCCAAGTGCTTGTAAGTCGGGAGGGTTATTTTTTTACGTGGTAATGACCTATAATGTCAGTCAAGATGTGTGACTTAGGTAGTAGGTTAGGTTGTTTTTGGTGAAATGGAATCATGGCTTCAGAAAGTCGACCGCCCACCATAATTAGGCAATACTCATCAAGGAACGGTATTAATTTTCGAAGCTCTGGACTAGTGCAGTGATTCTTCTTGAGAGCAGTGATGTCTTCCTTGGAGGAGCGTACCTGAACTTGCGGAAGCCAAAATTGCAATGTCTGATTCAAATCAAGGGGAGTGAGTCTGCCACTTGCACGGTTAAGCTGGGGTGCACGACAGCTATGCACAATCTAAAACAATAAACATATAACTCTCAACAGCTTTGTCAACCAACTGAAATGACTTATCAAGTGGTCCAGATCTTGGCATGAGGTGAAGTGGCTATGGTTACAGATTTCTGTTCTATACTGTATCCATTCTAAGGTTGCAGCAGAAATAAACATTGTCACAGGTGAGCTCTCGATCATTGGTTGGCTGGTTAGTTAACAGTGTCGTTGCGACAGGAAATAGTTCCTACGCTCAATTTCTGTGTTTTATTTCGGGATAGGTAATTTTATCGTTTAGTTACGTTTTTTAATCCTCTGTAATATAATATCACTCTGTGCGCATGGAATACTGTATGTGCATTAAATGGATTAACTACGACTTACGCGACGACGCCATGCCCATCGTGATTCCATTTCCTCCAGAGCGAGGCGCGATTCCGTTTCTCCACTTGTCGCCAGTCGACAGGTCGCGAGACACGCGGAGGTGGTGCGACGATTTGTTGCACAGCCAATGCCGTTCAAGCGCGGGAACAGGCGGAGTGACACAAGCTGCAATCTTGGAATGGATAGAGTATAACAATACTGGATCTACTTTGTTTCAAGCTCCTTTCAGCAAGTCACAGCCGCAATACTGCCGCTTTAACATCGGCCAGGTCATACTGACATGACAATTAAAAAAAAAAAAATTTAACACATTGAACACTGTGCACTAGGACCGTAGTTATCTCCCACAAAACTGGCCTATTTTACATTTTTCAACATTTTGTGTGTTTTTGGGAAATATTTTGAGATGCATAACAATAATATAGTTTGAAAGATTATTTGTTCCTCTTTTAGTTGATATATTTTGTATAGAAAATATAATTAATAACATTTTAGGTACAAAATCCGGATAATGGAAAATTCGGGATATTATATATGTCTATTAACACTAATGTAGAACCCCATCAGACTACGAAAAAAATTTTTAATCACAAACAATTGGTAACGAAAATTAATCTTTAAATATATCGCATATACTCACGTATTGTACCTAACTTTTTTCTTACGATATTTTGGGTTCAAAACAGGAGCGGGTGCGTAAGATATACGAGGAATTTTTTTTCGAGTGAGGTTATAACCTCCATAACTAAAAATTATATTGCAGAATACTTAAATGTCAACGTATCTGAACAAAACCAACTGTAATTTAAGGTAACATGAACACCTGCCTACGAAACGTAACATTACTTAGGTCTATTCCCTTCCAACCGCTATAAGACGCCATAATTACAACCACAAATTTCCACTTTGCACGAGAGGTTAATTTCTTTGTTCTGATTCTTCTTTGCTCATTATCGCCGATGACAACAGTAAAATTATCGAAAATGGCACTGTTGATTGAAATGAATCTGCAGTCTTTGCAGTTTAAGATTTAAGTCATAATAAATCGCTGCGGTAATATGCAATGGAAAACGTAAACAATTACATTGTCTGCAACGCTATAGATGAATGAACAACATGGAGGCATGACACTTCATTCAGACTTTCTCATTTATGACTATGATCACTAGCGCATCTAAGCCTGATCGGGACCACTTCAATGCTGCTTTTACTCTAAAGCTTGCTTTACTACTTGTATGCAGTTCTCTATGATTCTTAACTTCGTGTTTATGTTATAAATTTTCGCGGGAGAGCACTGCGATTATGCCAAATTTTTTAAAGAATGTGTGATGCGTAAGATATATAGGGAAATATTTTTAAAATGTCCGTTATTTAGAATATTCCGGTGTTTGGAAGTCCGGATAAACGATACTTTACTGTATTACCAATACAAAACATTTCAATCTTCAATGTGATACGTCGACACACACACTCCTCATGTGTGTGTACAAACACACAACAATACACACATATATACACACGTTTACATGTATGAGGCAAAGTCCATGTTTCTGTGTTTGAATATATGAGTAAATTTGTTACTTCAGCTAGAATGGAAATGTTTTCGACTGTGTGTATATGTTTATTTTCACACATGTGTATGTGTGAGTTATGCATGAATTTACTCTGAGAATTATTGTTGATCAAATTCTCACTTTTACACAGTAGATGCAAAAGTGTATTTCACATTACTTTCATGCACATCTAAATGTTATACAAATAACAACGAAACAATTCTTACTTTATTATTTTCTTTTATAAAAACTTTGATATTTCACATTTACTGTTGTGGACAATTATTTATATTTTTTGGTCAATATAAACCTTTTCATGTTTTCAAATGTAACAATTACATCAACAAACATAAATGCAAGGTAACATGAATCAGTTTCCATTTACTAAACAAATAAAGTGTGTATAATTTTGATTTTACAAACATTGGAAATATTTTTGTTTGACAAAAAGCCATTAGAGATTTATATTTACCCTTACAAAAAATAATTTGTCATGTTTTCATTCTATAAACACTATCACAATTCACATGTGACATTCACATCAATGAACATAATTGTATAAATGCAACTAACAAAGAAACACAAAATCTAATGTAAAAGTAAACCTATAATATTCTATTTTGTAAATGAAGTACAAATTTATTGAGAATCAATGGAAATTTCACGTTGACTTTTGTAGAAATTATTTACTGTATTATCTTTCTAAACATTTTTACATGTAACAATATATCAAAAAATTTCCTTTGACAAAATCCTATAACAAAAGTTGAGTGTAAAATTAGATTCTATATATGAAGAAAAAAATTTAACATGACAAGAAGCATTGATACTCATGTCTAATTTTATAAAAATAAATCATTTACCACATTTTAATTTTGCAGACACTTTCATATTTTCAAATGTGACATATCAGTGAGTAAAAATGTCATGTGTAAATATATCAAACAATATGCATGCCCAAAAATATTACAAGTGTGAGTTTAATATACAATTTTACAAATACAGTAAAAGGTTTCACCATCTCTACCTTGTTTCCTGCTAGTAAATACAAATAAAGAAACTACAAATAAAAACTGGAGATTACAAATTAGTAGTTAACCTGGCCATTTGTAAAGCAATTCCTTTATAAATGCAACATGAGAGTAATAAAGAATAAATATGTTTAGAGTATATTTCTATGCCACTATATTCTTATATAAGCAATTAGGTCAATATGTAGCCTACCGAAGAAAATAATCATTTATAATCTGCTTTTGTGTGAAATGCCTGAAAGCATGCTGGTACGCACAATCCTACATCACAATCTTTACAATACCACCTACTTTCATTCCTGAATCTCTTCCCCGTCTCGTCTTTGCCTCAGTTGGAGCAAACCTTGCAATATCTCATGGCATTTAATTTGTTTGCAGCAGGTGGAATTTTTTCTGGGAAGGGTCGTGCAGACAATCTGTCAGCAAAAGTGCTTAGTCGAGGTGAATCACTGAGGACTTGTCCACCTTTTTCTGACAGCTGGGTTCCAAGTGCTGTTATGAATGCAGCTATACAGACATTTTTTCCTGTCTTCTTTTTGAACACAGTGTATGAATTTACAACTGCCATGCCTAGCAAATGGAAAAATGTTTTCTTCCACCATTTCATTGTTTTTCGTTGAAATGGATAATAGCTTAGTAGCTGATCAAATCTATCAACACCTGTCTTGTTGATGTTGTAATAGCATGTGGCTTAAATTTGTTTACGCGGCCACCTTTGGCTTTCACCGACACGACACTGAATGTCGCCTTGTGTTTGGTTGTAAGACAGAATACATCCCTGGTATCTCTCCATTTTACTGCTAGAATGCAACCTTTCCTACGAAACACAGTTTCTCCTTTTTTCAATTTGGATGTCTTGAAACTGGCAGGCATACCTTTCCTGTTCTTCATGACAGTACCCACAGCAAGTGTCTTGTTCTCCCAGAGCATAGTGAGAAGAGCTGGACTTGTGTAGAATCGATCCATGTATAACGTATGGCCCTTCCTTAGATACTGCAAACACAATCTACACACCACATTTGAAATAGTATTATCAAAATTCCTTTTGAACTTGAATAAATTTCACAGTTCAGCATGTAGCCAGTTTGAGTCAGAGAGAAGGTAAAATGTTTTCCCATACTTATTCGGCTTGTTTTTCATATAAACTCTAAAACCTACTCTGCTACGAAATGGACATATACCTTCATCAATGACTAAGTTTTCTGATGGAGCAAAATTTTTCCTACATTTATCCACAAAAGTATTGAAGAAAGGCCTCAGCTGGAAACCTGTCTCGTGATAGCGAACGGCTTGCATATCCTGTCTATAGAAATGGGTTCGTCGACCAGTAATCACATATCTTTGGAAGTTTCACAACACACATGTGCAAAATGATAGAAAAAAATAAAAAATTTCTTGCAATGTCACTGTGCTCCATTTACGCCAAAGTGAATTCTTTTACAATTTATTTTGTCATTTCAACTTGTCAATAATTGAAGATGTATAACTGTTGGTTTCAGATTTTATAGTTTCTATCATGTCAGAGTCACAGAAAACACTGAAACAATCCAACTCACTATTGTTCTCATCTAAAGGCGCTGTCACCCCTGTAGTTTCTTCAAAAACCAGAAGTTCAGGCTGCTTGTCGAGGTCAGACCAACCAGGATCCCTTGTGTTTTCTGCTGGGATCGGCAGTGGTTGGTCCTCATTTGGAGTGACGGGGAAGAAAATATATATTTAGTTAACGGGAAAACTGCTCATACTTTTATGAGAAATGCAGATTTTTAATTTTTTTATATTTATATTTATTTGGACTTTTTACGTGCCCTCGAACATCTCAAGGCCTTAGTCGAGAAACATGGGGGAAGAGGGAAGGAGTCGGCCATGGCCTGTTGAAGGAACCATACCATTATTCACCTGGAGTGATTTCGGAAAACCATGGAACATTGAAATTGTGATGAGCCGGGGATCTAACCCAAGTCCTCCCGAATGAAAGGCGGGTGTTTTACCACTGTTCCACCGTGCTCTGTTTATGATACAGGATGAATTTTATTTTAGAATTCTGTCATTTACTCTAATCTAATTTATCTTTCTTGTGATTCATAACTGTGGTTTTTCATTTACAAGTGAAACAGTGAACGAAAACTGCACCTACAATGTTCCCATTTACAAGTAATGGATGAGAGTATGCTTGTCAGTGCCAGCTGCCCAACTGGAGGAACTAGCTTAAAATTCCAGTAAAAAAGAAAAATTTATGAGGTGATATGAAATGGTGCAAGATAGATGGCAAAATGCAAGTGCATGGGGAAGAAAGACTACACCGTGAAAACTTTTTAAACACCGGCAATTTTCGTTACAGCAAAAAATTGTTTCTTTTTTTTTTTTTTTTTGCTGAAATTAGAAACTGGGCTGTTTAATGGCAAGAGGCTATCGCTATACCTTAAAAGTGCACGAAATATTTCAATTACATTTTTCAAGCAATAAAAAAAAGTACAAATTGTCTGCTAAATTTCACACACATATATAGCCTATGTATGAGATTTTTGTACTCTGTGGATAGTTATATAACATCGGATCATGAGCAGTGGATATTGTACAGAGAAAAAAGTGCAATTTTTTGACATTAGGGTGTGAAAATAATGCAGTTGTTTTCTGGGTGTTCTCTCATTGGCAATTTTTCACACTTATATTCATAATTTGGCTTTTACAAGTTGGTGTTTATGGGTAGTAAAGTAACAATATAAGTTACAAACTATAACTGATTTACTGCCCTAGGTTTTTTATATAAGGCTCACTTATATATGCATTCGAGAAATAAAAGTTGTTTCTTAGTAAAATTTAGTATACAAACTTCACTCAACTTACCTGAACTTTGGCCTTCATTTTCTACATGTGGAACATCTGTATCAACTGCTTCATTTTGTACTTCATCGCTGCTCTCACCTTCTAATAAATAAAAAAGGAAGCCATGAATACATATTCAGTTACATTATAAAAATATATCACGACAGGTATTCAGAACACAGAGACAGACACACACACATATAAATGTGTATGCATATAAGGAAATAAGGTACGACTCTTACATAATTCTATTTCTTTGGGTTCGTAGTTCGGATCTTCGTCTCTGTCAGTCAATTCAGATCGAGAACTTAGTTCTTCCGACAACTCGTAAATTTATTTTCCAGTGAACACCTTTTCCCTTTTAGAAGCCACAAATTATTATGAAAACTCATGTGACAGCAATGGTTTATAACTAGAAACACGGGCGAAACTGTTCTAGAGTGTCTATATTAGTATCAATGCATCATTACTGAATAATTCAGCATAATACTACTATCTGTTAGCGCTGCTGTAAACATCAAGAATAAAGGAAATAATTATCTGTAAACTACAGCTGTATCTAACGGTACCGCTGGAAAATTAACTGAAAAAACTATCGATTCTGGTGTTTGATAGTCTATTATAAATCCTTTGTTTCTGTAGTGGACAAAATGTGGCTCCTAATATAAAATACACGCGCATTGCACTCTATTCCTTTCCTGTCTCGGTAAACTCTCTACTTAGTACTCCTGCTTCTATCTCGCAGTAATAATGCAAACTACAAACTACAGTCGCTTTTACAAGTGAACAATGTCTGTGTACAATGCAAGACACGTCGATGGCAGCAGAGAAAAGTACTGCCCGTACGAGACATGGGCATCGTTTGCTACAGGATATTCGGGTGCTCGTATTACGTATGGGCATAAGAAAATCACCACACAACAAATTAATTATGCCTCCAGCGTCACTTAGGCACTGAATAAATGTGGTAACAAATATCTTTAACCAGTGCAACACCAGTTATACACACATGTAGGTCAATTTGCAGGTTAGTTGAAGCTAGAGCGATTGCGACAAACAAAAAAAGAAGATAAGATTTTACCATATTTCGACAATAAAATCCCAGAAGTATAACTTAATTAACCAAAATAAGTTACATAAATCACTGTCCAGTCAATATCATTCATCAACAACTACCACACAGCAAGGTCTTACCAGCATCACAACAAATGTAGAACAGCAAATACATTGAGTACACGACTTGAGAAAGTCCGAAACAAATCCGGCCCGGAGGACCAGAAATGTTATGTAAACGAAAGCCATGGACTAAACCAAAAATATTCAACGATGCAGAACATTATCAACGATTGGCAACGAGCCAACACAACATGACTCACCACCAGGATGATCCAATGATGACGGTTCCACCCGCAGCCGAGGACAGCCAACTCTTGCAGTCAAGCAGGTTTGCCAGCCGCTACTAGGAGGTTGACAAGGCCGAAAATTCAAATTCCGACGTGACAGTTTGTCTTTACAATGCAGATCCAAACTAAAAATTTATTAACGTATATACACCTCCAAACAATTATTATTACCCACCTACTGAAGTTACACTGTAAGATTCTACTAGTGTTTCATGTCTGAAAACATAAATATCATTGCATCACAATTAATAACTGGATGAGGAATGAGATTACCTAAATGATTGATGCATTACCTGAATTAGAATTGCATTACCTCGATGAGAGTTGCATTACCTGAATTAGAATTGCATTACCTGAATTAGAATTGCATTACCTGAATTAGAATTGCATTACCTGAATTAGAATGGCATTACCTTGATGAGAGTTGCATTACCTCAA
>PNEQ01025902.1:0-27608 GCA_003012365.1 Medauroidea extradentata
GTCGTATTATTCTTTCTCGTGCCATGAGATGTGTATTGCAACCTTGTAAGATTGGACACATTAGAAGATCAACATATTCGTCCATGGCGGGAACACAGTAATATCCAGTGCTTATAACTTCCCATTCACCAGGTTCAATAATATAACTTTTATCAGCTTTAAAACAGAAACGGGTAGAATACCCACTTCCATACTTGTTCAAGACCGCTGGAGCTAGAAACGTAAAATTTCTGTGAGGTTTTCTCAGGTCGTAGGCTAGCACAAAACGGGGATTTTTCGAAATTAAAACTCTATGGATATTAATAGGAGTGAAATGTGTTTTCGATGAATGGTTGATATAGCTCGAAACCGACTGGATACCGTTATGGTATTTCCTTCAATGCGACACTCACGAAAATGTGTTTTAGCCTTTTTAAGGATTTTTCGAAATCCAACCTTCGAGGACGTGAAGAGACCTTTAATGTGTTTTAGGTTAGTTATCCTTATATACGTCGAACCCTTTGTGGTGTGATGTTGATTTTTGCCTCAAAAGGGCGATCACGCAAATACACAAAATGTGATCTTAGGATTTTTTGAAATTCAACTTCTAAGGAGATGAAATGGTATAAAATGTGTTTCTTTAAATTAATTGTTTGTATAGGTTGAATTTTATGGGCAATGTTCATGATTTTTACTTCAAATGGATACTTTAGGAATGTCTAAGACGAGATTTCAAGAATTTTCGAAATTAGATCCACTTCAGCGATGACACTAATAAAACAGCCTTAAATGTATTTTTTCCACCTTTTTTTTTTTAATTCGACCCCTAAGGAAGTGAAAAGACAAGGTAAAAAAGTCCTCGATAGCTATAGAAATGATCGAGGTACAGAGCTGATATTATCTTCATGATGATGAATGTGTACATGCCAATAAACAGTATTCATTACTTTTCTAAATTCTAACTCTCAGGGCTGTCAAGGAATGAAATTTGTTTTAAATTAATCGTCGATTTTCAATGTTATAAATAAAATAACTTAAAATCTATTTTTGGTTGTGGTTTATACTATACCGTGGAATATTAGTTCTATGCAACTTAAGCGGATACTTATATCGTCCTGATAACAAGTGTAATATATGTTTGTTGATGACAGTTTTGTTTTGCAGGATGAGTACCTAAATTAAATATCATCAGAAAAAGTTTCGATCATTTACTGGGTTAGTATGGACTATCGCACCTCATTTAGGCACAGTATCGTGAGCCTTAAAAACCTCTGGTTACTAGCGTGCTAATATATACCGTCTTTGATTTGCTTGGAAGTTGTTAACATGCTAGTAATGAATTTTTTAACTGTAGATTTTTTTATCGAATCAAAAACTGTTCGTATATTAAATATGTGTTAAATATATGACATAAAATTATCAGTCATATTTAAATTATCGCTCGTAACACTGTATTCTCACACCTTGTTCTTCTTGTTCATGAAGAATGTGTATTTTAAATGAATATTTCGAAGTGAAAACCGAGAAATGTTTAAATTAAAAATAATTTCTACAAACATAAAATAATTCGTATTTCCCAACAGCGACTGTCATATTAGCAGAAATTACAAGATGGAATAAACGGGAATATGGCATCGGCCCACTGGAGGCAATAAAAAAATTAATAAAGCCGTACTGGCGAGACTGGTGCGCACTTCAAGAATAATATACCGACTTTATGCATAGAGTATTATTACAAGATTGTTCTAAAACTGCGGTACTTGTGTTGGTCTGAAAATATTGTCGCAGAATCTTTAAAATAATTTTTGCCTGGAAGGTGTAACATTTTATTTTTAATATTACTATATAAAATTATGGGAGTCACCACAGTGCGTGCCTGCCTCTGTAGCGTAATAGGTAAGGAGCTAGTATACGGTGCGAGAGGTCCTGGGTTCGAATCCCGGGTATGGCTGTCATGCTGTCCCTCCCCGCATTGTTAAAGGACTATAAACCCCTCTCACTTCACAACTAAACGTTTAATGGCACCGTATGTAGCAATTTTCATCACCACGATTTTATTTTATATTTGTACCAGATATTTCTTTCCTTGTTTTAGACGTAAAATGTGAATACATTTTACTCTTATAAAATTATTTTATCTCACCTAGTTTTTGCGTAATGGCTCGTTAAGTGTGAATGGTAGATAAATAAACGCTGAAAACATCAATTGATTTCTACGCTTTTTTTCGAAGCCAATGTGAATAAAATACTCAATGACAGTCCTAGATAATGGTATTTGCCAACTTTATGAGTAAACATTTATACAAAATTACTAATTCATTACGCGTGATTTCTTGCGCCGCAGTTAAATGCACGAAGTTCCGACGTCAGAGATTGTGCCTCAGGAGTTCGTAACACTGGAAACAATATTGTTTAAAACTTTGGCTAAAACTATTGTCTAGGATCGCTATTGTTTAATTTTCGCAAATTGGCTTCAAGAAACCTACAGTTATAGATTAATGCTTTTAGCGTTGAACTATGTACCACGCCCTCTTAAAGCCAAAATTTGCTCATATCCGTTTTAAAGACTACACTTAAACCAAATGAAATACCAAACTGAAAAAATTTACAATGGCTTAGGACGTAGCAGGCTACAATTTCAAGTACATAAAAACAAAGAATATATAGTTTTAATAATTAAATAAAAATGCTTAAATTTAAAATAAATTTTTTTTTGTTGTTCAGCATAGCTCAACTTGTAGCCTACAACATTGTTATTCACTGTGATTTTTTCTCAGTTTGGTAAGTAAGTTAATTTTAGCGGCGTCCTCAAACGGAAACATACAAATTTTGCATTTAACGAGCCAAAAAAATTTTATGAGAGTAAAATTTAGTCACATTTTGTGCCTAAAACAAGAAAAAAAATATTTGATACAAATATAGAAATAAAAAATGGCGATGAAAATTGCTGTAGAATGTGCCCTTAAGGGCAAAAATTCTAAATTTTAATTTTGCGCGACATAGTATTAGGTTTGTAGACATTACTTGTGACTACATTTTTGCATGTAAAAAGTTTTCGGCTTTCACAGTTTTCCCGCAGCGACATGACAAAATTAGAATTTGCAAGTTACGGGAACATAGGAGCAAGAAAAACGAATGAAATAATTTTAACTGAAAGTAGATATTAGGCGCCATATGCTAAGAAATTTAAAAACACACAACAAAATCCCTTTTCATTTTTTAAAATTTGCCAAAAATGAGATAAGTTATATTGTCATCAGTTTCTGATTTTTTAATGTATAACGGAATTTGATTGTGTATTTTTAAATCGATTAGCATTTGGCCCATAATACGTTTATTAAGTGTAAATTATTTCATTACAGCAAGTCACTTGATTTTTGTTATTTCTGTGTTCCCGTAACTTGTACATTTTGACTTTGTCCGGTCGCTATGGGAAAACTATGAGAGTTAAAAATTTTTTATAAGTGGAAAATGCAGTCACAAGTAAAGTCTATAAAACGAACACTATGCCTTAATGTGGCCGTCTTCCCTGGCCGCCGAACCGTGTGCAGGGCTTCAATCCTTACAAGACTTTTTGAATACTACTCATCGCACATAAGAGATCGGCCTAGAAACAACGTGTAAAGAACGGTATACACGTATATAGGCCTATTCCCATTTCAAGTTCACTAATATTCGTTAAAGCAAATTTTCAAGCGACCGAAAAGTGCGAAAATGAGAGTTCTAGCGGACTTTCTTGGTATTTAAATCTTGGCGTGATGTGCGTGCTGTCTCGTCCTTACCACTTATAAACTTCTAGGCTTCGAACGCGCAAAATACGTTCACACAGATGACTACTGCTTGACAAACCTAGGTGTAGCCCCGGGTAGGGGAAGTAAGAGCGCTAGTGTTTCGAGGTCTCCGTGTGAAGACAGTGGAGGGGAATGTCTTGCAGCCCTCCCTCTATGTACACTCCATTCATATTGTAAGCGACCATCTCAGTAGGTCTAATAGGCCTGTGCAATGATATACCTTGTAGATGCTCGGTGCAAAACGACCTGGACAACAACTAGCTGCACACTAGTTGTCACTTTTCAGCTGACGAGACTGTATGCAGTGCTTGTCGCTACGATCAGTCTGCTTGCTCGCTATTGGCTGCTAGGGTGTAGCGGGACAAGGGAGAGTAGGAGGGTGAGGTATGTCAGAGAGGGGGACCGCTGTAGTTCACATATTTCCTGAGGACACACTTAGGTTTGTCGAGCAGTACGTTAAGTGTTAAAAAACCTCGGCATCGTCTCGTGATGGACGCACGCGGGCACGCACGCAGCTGGTCGGTGGGGCAGGGGTTCCCAATCCGTTTAGCGCGAGGGGAATATGATTACGACGGGGCTTCCTCGTGGACTTGTCGGTCTTCCGTCGCCCGTGTGTTTGGACGACCCTTCGCCTTTTGTTTTCTCTGGCCGGGTCAACTTATACCGGCTTCCCGCGCCGCCGTCCAGCCCTCGGACAAGACAGAAACATTCGTCCGTAGGCTGCTCCCACGGGGATTAAAGCGAGGTTCCTGCCATCGTGTTCGCCTCCTTGGGTACTTGTCGAAAAAAAACGTTACAAGAAGCTTTCTTACTATTCAGGTGACACAGTGGCTAGAGCACTTGCCTTCCACCAGGATGATCCGGGTTCGATTACCACCGGGGTCACTTGCAGGAATTGTGCTGGACGATGCTGTTGGTCGGCGGGTTCTCTCGTAGATTTCCCGCTTCCTACGCCCCTTCATTCCGGCACTGCTCTATACTCACATCGTGTCACCCCTCACCAGAACTTAAGACATAGATTTAAAATGATAACCAAAATCTCTTCAATCAATTCAATCAAACCTTAAGATTAAAATAAATGTGATGAAACAGTTGAAATTAGTTTCCAATAATTAAAACTTTCATAAAACAAAACTATCGACACGTTTTCTATAATAATAAAAATGTTTTGCTAATTAGGCTACCTAATATCGAAACTACTACAATTGCAATAAAAGTAAACATTTTGCACGTAAAATACTTTTTTGGCCATATACACAATACACAGGTCCGAATAAAAATAACATTTTACTTAACAGTGACACTACAGCTTTGCCGGCAGGGTTAAACAGCATTATAATAGTTTTCTTTGTGTAACACTTAATACTGTTACGCATATGACGGTTACTTTAAGAAATAAAATCCAAGAAATGTGTAGCGAGTGCTTGATGCAAGAACGGTACAATATAATTGCTCGTAATGTGTAAGCAGAGATTTATATAAACAAATCTATTAACCCACTTTCCAACAATCACATCGATACATTGTTGAGGGAATAAATAAGCACAATTAGTGTGATTGGGGTGTTGGGTTTCCAGTCACGAGTAGCATTATACTGGGAACTGCTACGTCAAATGATACTGTCTTCTAATTATGATTGATCTAAGCCACTATGCAAATCGTGACACCCAATATAGCACAAACTTTTGGTCTGTTACCCTAATTACCATATGCTAGCATTCTCACTGAATAAACAATTCATCTCTACTAGAAGTATCATATAAGCATCATAGTTTTCAGTACTCGGCACAGAAACTCAGTTACATGTATGTTCCGTTATGAGTGCACTAGTAATTATAAAGTCAGTACACATGGCGATTTTATTAACTCTGCTTGTCGTAGAAAAGTGGCATATTAAGACTCAGTGGTGCTTAGGTTAAAAAATAATACAGAATTTAACACCTAATGTTACTCGTCTTAGACATAAATTCAAACTAACAAATTGCATGTTAACGTTTGCCGTAGGAAATGTATGTTTGTGTACATACGCAATCGCTCATGTTTTTTGACCAAACTTGTGTTGAATGACAAAGTATAAAAACAGAAAATCCCAGGGTATTAGGTCAGTTTAATATATATATATATATATATATATATGTATTAGGTCAGTTTAATATATATATATATATATATATATATATATATATATATATATATATATATATATATATATATATATATATATATACTGACCGAATACCTCTGGGATTGCTTTTCCTGTTTTATCACTTTTTTTTTGTAATTTGTCATTCAACACAAGTTCTGTTAACAAAATATGAGCAATAGCGTATGTCCACAAACAAATACATTCTTATTGTAAACTCCTGTTGCAACAAACATTAAAAAATATCCCCAAATTTTAAATACAGCATTCGAAAGTTCTTTCCTCCTCCCCCTTATCAAATAATTTATGCTATGTGTGTAATGCTGTCTGGAAACTAAAATCAGTACTAATTTTATGGATCATGTTATCACAGATAACTATATTTTCAAGTCACGTGTGATGGCAACGATATTTTGCGAATTTCTGACAACTATAATCCGACATAATAACTCTAATTGTCGAACCAGGTTACCACCCCATTTTATGTACTTTATTTACTATTTTCAATATTTAGCTTAATTTCCCAAACATACAATATCTTTTGAAAACAGAAGCTTGTGCCAATGCGCGTTTGTGAGGCTGAACCAATTTTAGTAGTTTTCTTTGTTTCGACCTTACCGGCCATGTTGTGGAAACATGTTACGCCAAGTATTTATTCACATCCTCGTTTTTATGTTACCTATGACAAACTATAGTTTGTAAAACCCGAGATACACTATTTAGAAGCGGAATGAACAACACTGTGCACTGTAATAAATACTGAGAAAAAAGTCCAACGTTTTATATGTAGGTGAAACTGTACATATTTTGTAGTCATATAAAAACTAACGTGCAACATACGTCAACAAAACCAAATAGGCCTAAAACTACACTATTCATCCTTACAGCTATTATCTGTATAATCGTTAGTATTTAATCATAGATTTGGCCAGTGGTCCAATGAGCACATCTTTCAAAATACAAAAAAATTTTCAATTTTAAAAATGTATTCTTTAGCTACAATCTAATAAAAGAATCTTGAATGGTACTTGTGTCACATTTTTCATCAGTAAATATGAAAATATTGAAAGTTGTTAGCATTAGTATATGAAAACATGAGCCATTTTGGACTGGCAACTTCATCTACCGTGTTCTGAGAATTATTTAACATAAACAATTTTTTCAATTGAGTGAATTATGTATGAAAAGGACTCGTGGCTGGATGGTAAAGTTTTATAGTTCAATTAAAATGGCGCTTATAATAGGAAGAAAGATAAAATAATCTGTAGCGGAGAAAGAAACCTTAAAGGTACCGTTTAACACAGTAGCCAAGCAGTTTGCACAGCTTCAGTCTTATAGCTCACATTTACCAACGGTACCGCAATTTTAATTTTGATTAGAAACGTATATCGATTAAGAATATTTCCATGTCCAATATTGGTTTCCATTATCTGTCTCAATTTGTAATGATAATGCGTGCAGTTCAGCCAACCACGAGTATAAGACGGAGATAACATGGCTTGAAACTTCATAAATACTCAAGGAAAGATTTGAGGAAAAGGGATCGATTTATGGACAAATTGCAAGAAAAAGTTTTTTTTACATCAAAATTCGCAGAAATATTCTTAGATTAACACATCATAAATCCACCGAAATCCACTTTCCAGTTTTTACTTTCTTTTCCGGAGTATGTACTGGAAAAACGCGGAAAAAATTAATAAGTCGAAAACGGCGCATCTCACGACAAAACGCGTAAGGAAAAAAAAAAATTAAAGACACAAAATTTACCATAATATATCCAAAATTCACGATAATCTGCTTATAACGTCTTCTTTTTCCGGGATTCGTCCCGGAAAAACATTTTTAAAAAATTAAATAAACAAAAAACGGTGCACTTTACATAAAAATATTTGAGATCAAAAGTTAATGTGTCTAAATTTTCCGGTAATATATTCTAATTTCATACTAATTCACATAAATTAAGCATTTGATTTTTCAGAATTCGTCCTGGAGAAGGCCATACTACAATAAAACCGAAACCGCACATCGTATGCCAAAAACTACGGAGAACAAAATTTTTAAAAATCTCACATTGTATTTAAATTTACTTCTTTACGCTTAATAGTAATGAGCTTTTTATCATTCGGAGTTTGTCAAAGGAAACAAATATATTTTTTAACGGGAATAAGCCGAAGCAATACATGCCGGACCAGGGGGGTGACACAGGATAGGGCCTACGCAGCTCTTATTTTCTGTAAACGATTGCGTGTGTACCAATATACAACATTACAAACATCACTGCACGATATTGTAATACATTAACAGAAATAATATTTGTAGGCAGTTACCATATATTACAATGTTAATGTCGGAATCTACACGAATTAAATATTTTGTTTTGTTGTAAAAACTGTTTAAAGAATGTTGATGTATATTGAGAGTCTTGAAAAATTTTTGTAGTTGTACACCCGAGGATCGTGTAAGGATACGCCGCCATTTTCCGTTACTATTATCACTCGTGTGCATGCTCGCCGCGTGGTTGCGATTGGTCAACATTTATCGTGCCAAATGGTTTGTTTTAGTTAGATCTTTTAGTTTTAAAGTTCCAGGTGCATTTTATTTGGCTAAGTCTAGGTTTTTATTGTACCCCAGTTATATGCGGCTTCATGACCTGTGTTTCGTTTTGCTTTAAAATATTTTTACGACTGATGTTAACCTAATAGAGTGGTAGTGTGTTGTGTCCCACATGCTGCCAGTTGTTTGAAGAATAATAGTAATAATAACTGACTTAGAATGTAGCTAGTAGTACGTACTATTTATGAACAGTACTTAAATCAAAATATCAGATTTACTCATATATAACCTTAAAGTTACAGGTTATGAGTGCACACAATTTAACCATATCAAGAACCTCGCCGCTTGAAATAAAAAAAAAATAAAATACATTATTACAAAACACTCATCTAACAACATTATAGGCTAATTAAATATTTAAAAAGTTCAACACGACTATACATCACTGTGGATTCTAACACAAAATTTCCCTCGACGGAATATGTATGTTTTCTGTTGCGTAACACACAATCGTTTACGACCACGAGATCGGGTCGTAAATAAGGAAGGCTGGTTAACCTGGCAGTGCCATTTCTTATAAACCCTTACATACTCCTTGTGTCGGACCATAACAAAAGAGCTGAAAGTTGTACCCAATAAAAATAAAATTCGCGAAAATCCACTAAAATATTGTATTTTTCGTCTTCAGGACTCTTACTATTGCTTCCTCTGTTGTGGAATTAACCAAAATATCACTTACACTTTCATGGAAAAAGACCCACGCTTTTTAGAAAACAAGTCTGTACCACGAAAATGCCCAGAAATTCTTGTCATCATAAGTTTTTTTGATTAAGCTTCTAAGTCATCTCGTAAATGTCTTATCATCATGTCGTGTAATTCTTCAATTGTTTTTGTCTGTTCTTCAGCCATTTAAAATTCGCCCGTAGCTTTAAGGAAGGCCAGATTCCTTTCATCATCTCGTGGGCGGCCTTTCTTTTCAGTCAGTTGTTATGTATCACATGTGCTATAAACTCCTTAAAAATTATAGTCATGTCACGGAAAGTACGGAAGTTAGCATCGCACTTGTGTTGATATATAGCACCAGCTTAAAAAAGATCATTAACACACTTAAACGTCCTAGTACAACCCTATCCCATTTATCATATTTTCTGTCCTTACATACAATTTTCACAGCTTTGTCAAACTGGTGTGTCGTCCCCTTGAGGACCTTTCGTAAGAGGCCGTTCCAGTGTTTCAGGCGCATGTATGCAACCCTCATTAAATCTGTATAAATCAAGGCTAAGTTGACGTTTGCTATAGCAATAAGAGTATTACACATATCAACATTATACGCGCGTTTTATCAAAGACACTGTCACTCTTATTTCGCTGCGTACACCGAAATCAAGTGTAAAGAATGGTTGAGTACAAAGTTTACAAAACTTTTCTTTGTATCACGTTGATAATGTAACCTTTTGTTATATTTGAGTTTTGATAAAGCACGAAGATGACGTTGATATGTGTAATACTCTTATTGATATAGCGATAATAATATTAGACTTGAATTGTATGGTGATAACATGGGTTGCATGCATGCGCCTGAAACAATAGAACTACCTCTTAATGACAGTGAAAGCAGTCAGAACGGGCGTTTACAGCATCGTTTTTACGTAGAGAAATTTCACTTCATAACAATTAAAATTTCCGAAGGACACAGAACAGCTATTTATATTTATTATTGCGTCGTAAAATGTAGAGGTCAAAGTTTAAAATTTTATCTAGGCGAGTCAACAAAGAGAAGACTACGCTAGTTAAGTGCAATGTGCTTTGAGGCTATGATTATTCGGTTGAGCATGTCAGAATCGTCCTTACCGCTCCGGTGCCTTTAGACCTCGGAAACGTGAAAGCCAGAAGGCTTCATTAGCAGCGAAGACATGAGTGCTCGGGATGATAATGTGGTAATGGGACAACATTTGAATGCAAGGTTGGGAAAACTATGAGAAAAACCGCCGGCCTACCAACGGCAACTTCCACCTTGTTTCTCACAGGCGAATTTTCGTGCACGATTCATGGGGGTTTGAACTCAGACCGCTTTAATATGATCTCTAGACTATCTTGGTGCACCTTACAGAACAAACCAATTACCAATTTTTTGCAAATTGCACACGTGTACCTTTAATGTCCATTTATAAAGGCATTAATATTTTCTCAGATACTCAAATTAAAATAAAACAAACTTTAAATCAGAAATTTTCTAAAAGCATATGCTAGCAGTTAGTTTTAAGATTCCAAATAAAAAGACAAGTAATTGGAAGATATATTTCTAAAACCTCTGAAAATTAAAATGTTTATATCTGAATTTCCATTTATGGTAATTTATTACAGTTTCCTGTTCACAAAAATTTATACAGTGCAAACAAAACAAGAAAATATGAGACGCAAAAATTAATAAATCTGAAGTGATAGCAAATAGAAAATCCAGATATGAGAGGAAGTGTTTAGAATGTTATTCGGAGTTAAAAATATAGTGAGAAGATAACAATCAATGCAAAGGCTGCCATTAAAATTATAAACAATGGAAAGTGGATTATTTTCTTTATTAATATTAATTCATAAATAACACTTTATTTCGAAAATCTCAACATCAATATATGTTACATTTTATATTATAATTGGGTTTCTGTGTGCAATTTAAAGTAAATGTATAGGTAGTGATTTTCCGTTACGGCGGGGGACTAACTGGAGAATTTCTCGTATCTGAAAGGCGAACGTTCCGTCAGAAAACGAGAAGGACTAAAGAGGCTTCTAGTGCCTTTTCGCCACTACGCGCACGGTACTGGATTTATGTGCAGACTTTCCATCGTAGTCCGTTGATTGTAATGAAAATATTTCATTTATCTATTTTAAAGTGTAGTGTTTCACACTAATTTAAAATGCATTTGGTGCTTGTATTAAATATTTCAACACTAAGCATATATTTCATATCACGTTACTTGCGATACATTCATATTTTTAAAAAGTTTAATGACATAAAATGAAAGAAATTTTAAGTTATTTAATAAAGTGTTTCTGTTGTAGCCTTATTAACTTACAGGGTTAGTGGAATATTTCAAATTGCGTCAGGTTTCATCTGAAGTCCGCGGGGTGTCAACTTCAACCGTTGACATTAAGTCAATTGGCATCGCCTTAAAACTTGTGCATAGGCAGCACGGCGTACAGTCTTGTCAGTGGAGTTGCAGCTGTATAGGCAACACGCACGCTCGTCGCTGTTAGGCAAGCATCTTCGTGGTCTATACCACATCATTCAAGTTAAATGTGCTTCGTTATCATTCACGAAAGAGTAAGTATAGCATAAAATTGGACAATAATGTTGGCACTAACAGACACACATTTCAACAAAGTACAAGGGGTCACTAATATCATTCTCCCACATTATGAGTAGCGAATTTTTTTTAGTAAGGGATGTCATTACTCAGGGATTACACTGTCAAAGAAAAAAAAATAATTATTGTGAACACTACTGTTTCAAATTGTATTGTCATAAAGAAATTAAAATTCACTGTTTAGAACATACAACCTTCGTATCTAGAAAACTACGAATTTTTGTATGACAGTAAAATAAATATTTTCCTAAGTTATCTAATCTACTTACGTCTGGAGATAAATTATCATATTATGAAATGTCACTTTTTTCACACACAAATAAGGCACTAGAACTTATTTTCGCCTTCACTGGGCTTTTGTTACGTTAACAAAAATCATGTATTTTTGGTAAGCATACGCTTTTGGAAAATGTCTGATATTAAGTTTACACACCGCATGTTATGGTTGAAATAAAGATGGGTTCTGAAATTAACTACCCGACGAAACAAGTCGCTGTATTTCACACGTAAGCAGGTTAGTACACACGAATTTATCATCGAGGAAAGAACACAATATTATCATCACACAATGTGTTTCAGATATTAATAATCTAACTCAATGTATCAATCCCACCTTTACTGCGGATTGATAAAAAGGAACTCAAAGACATGTTAAGGGGAACTACAGTATATACCATATTGATTTTGTCCCTGAATACAGTTTTAAAGGTCGTCACGTTGTAGACTATTCAAAGAAGATTGTGATGATATAAACACTTAGGCTCGCAGAGGCTAAGACATACTTGTAAATAGACACACATATTGTGGCCTGTGAGGTTTGCTATATGCGAACAAAATGGCGCAGTTCGTAAAATTACCCTAGTGATTTGACCTGCTATTTTGGTTCTGTTACGGCGGTGTTACTTGTCATAGTGCGATAACAAGTGAACATGGGTAACTGAAGTGATTAAGGTGCATGGCTATCCTAAATTTACAGTATTCTTCCCGATAAAAGCATTCCTGAAAGC
The DNA here is from genome assembly GCA_003012365.1 of Medauroidea extradentata. Classification (NCBI taxonomy): domain Eukaryota; kingdom Metazoa; phylum Arthropoda; class Insecta; order Phasmatodea; family Phasmatidae; genus Medauroidea; species Medauroidea extradentata. Next base: position 12,835 of record PNEQ01025902.1, read on the forward strand.
TTATTAACATTTTTACGCTTCTTGCTTTAAATGTAAGTCTACTTCACATTTTTAAATTGTTAGATAACACATTTTCTTCATATTATCTTACATTTTATGGTACATTAGAAACAACATAGGTTTTGATGTTTTTCTAACAAATGTAAGATAATATGTAATTAATTTATTATCTTATAAAGAAAAATAGATGAAAGTAGACTAACAGTTAGAGCATAGAATTCGTATGTGGGAATCGTGCTGGACGATGTCGCTGGTCGACGGAACTTCGACCTTCATTCCGATGCTGCTTCATACTCACTTCATGTCACCCCTCACCAGCGCTAAATACCTAGATTTTAACTGCTGACCTAAATTTTCACTTCATCATCCCCTTAAAGAGCTGTTCTTAATGATGAAGATGAGGAAATGCTCATCCTGTCAACCTATGTAATCATCCGACACGAGTCTTTCATGTGAGATCCTAGGACGTCGATCCGTAATCACTTTGGTGGAGTACGAACGACCTTACCAGTACACTTCTGTTAGAGAAGATGGTTTATCAAGGGAAAACTTGACTGTTTACTAGATCTCAACACATGTTCAGCTTACCAGAAGATTAATGGCTTTAGCTTGTACTTGGAACTGTTGCCCTATTTGACTGAACCAATGAGAATACCGATATTGTAGTATTTGATGCCTGTTATTGGTCTGCAGACTGCTACGTTGTGTCAGAAGTATATCACCGAATCACATACGTTGAAAGAAACTACAGCGTTTTCAAGGGTATGTTGGCACAAAACACTTTTGCGATATACCATCTTCTAACTACTGTTCGTCTGCAGTACTGTAAGCTCGGCCCACTTGACGTGCGCTAGACGTCGCAAAGTGAGATTTGTTGCCTAGTCAACGCAGTTTGTGAACCCCAAAGATTGCAACTTGAAAACAAGACTGAAAAAAGTCTTGTATAACAATATTGTCAAAGTAATAAAATTAAAATATTCGCATTAAAATTGGTGGAGCTAGAGGGGAATTAACAACCAACAAAAGTTTGCATGTAAATTACACGTAGGCCTACTTATATATATATATATATATATATATATATATATATATATATATATATATATATATATACATAATACGGGAAAGTACATTATTGTGCCAAACATATTAATAAAGTTCACGTTGTACTTCGCTGTGTAAAACATTTAAATATATATATTATAAGTCAAGCTCTGCTAAGGGTGCTCAAGTGTAATAAGTAATAATTTTAAAATTGTATGAAATAGCGTTGGCTTTGCAGACGATACTTTTGGGAACAATTTCCTCTTATGAATTAATTTTAGCTAACATAGTTTTCTCACAACGGAGCGTCAAAACCAAAATTTGCATGTCACGGTGTCATGCGAAACGTATTAACTATGCCGGCTTACTTAAATAATAACATTCACAGTTCATGTCACATCATGCCTTCAACTTTGCAATAAAACATTAAAAGAGACTCATATTGACCTATTTTTGTATTTTTTAAAAATTGCTTAACTGATAACTTTATTCCTGTACTTGCGCGATTTTCATTTAAACATCAAAATGTTACTTTGTGGGTTTCTAAATGTTTTATTACGTAACTCAAGGGATATTAATTAACAGCGAATTATTTTATTTAAGTATGTCAGTTGGTTTTCACTATTTGCTTAGCAGCGTAACACGCAAATTTTGTCTTTGACACACCGTTATGAGTAAACTATGCGAGCTAAAGTTATTTATGTAACAGCAAACTGTATTCAAAAGTATATTCTACAAAGTTAACATTACTGCTCAAAAATGAAACAGTAATAATTTCATCCTACTTGAACGTGGATAATTGTCAATGAAAGAATAATTATTACTAATATAAAAATTTACTTCTCGCAAATGACTCACACGTTTAAAATTTATCAATTCCTCGGATGTACTTCTAAGCTAAAGACAGACTAAACTAGCAAGGTACTATTTCGGCCGTGTACTCTGGTATTTGCATTAAGAACAATGCCTGTCTCAGAGCGTGGAGAACTATATCGACAGGCAATGTCCATGTATTGGTCTTAATTCATTTAGTGGTTACCTTATGTATTCGTTTGTGAGAAGTATGGCAAAAAACTCTGTATTTTTCTTCTATGAATTAGGTTGGTATTTTCTATTTTGAGGAGCTCGTAATATTGGTGTAGTTTAAAAAATAAATAAGGTAAGGTAAATAGGCTTTATATCTCGTCGTCAGAGAATTCGTTATAGACGATGACACAGATAACACACAAATTGACACAACGGCACGCAACAGTAAATGACTCGACAATGAATTTTATTAAGGGCTTGGCCCGAGTTTCTCTGCTTTCGAGAGAATTGTTTTTTAAAATTAATACGAAAGTCAATATCGTAAAATTGCTTCGTAACTTTTTTGCAAATTGGTTTTACTATGCAATGTAATTTTTCGAGACAAACTGTATGATAAGTATAGCTATTTTATCAATTAAAAGGAAATTGCATTAATTAACTAATTAGCAACTATTTTGCAGTCTTCTGACTCGACAAAATTAGAGTATACAGTATAAATAAGTCATACCCAAGTTACGAAGCGAATTTACGTTATCGGCTCTCATTTATGTTTTAAAAAATAATTGACATTAAATACGAAGAAAGTCGGGCCCATGCCCTTAAGGAACTATCCCAGCATTTCCTCAGAGCAATTTTGGGAAATCATGGAGACAGGAATTGAACCCGGTTCCTCCTGAACACGAGTCCTACGCGTTACCGTTGTGGCACATCACTCAGTTAAGAAAATATAGACGCATATTTTCAAGTGTGTGCAGTTCAAATATATGAATATATTTAGAAGACGTTTAGCAGCTACGTATAAAACATAATATACGTACCCCTACAAGACTGGTGTTGCTCTAGGCGTGTACTTCATCTACACCGAGGTAATAAAAGATAATTACATGTATTTTTTTATACTCCAGAAATTGTCAGTGACAACAACTATAGTTACTACCAAAGATCGTAAGAGGATGTTGCATACTGTTATTTGGAACATTATAACTAAAATAAAATTCATAGGAATTTAAAGCTAGTAGTGGACTCACGCGTAAAGACGATCCGGGTTCGATTCTCGTCGGGGTCGATCCCTGAGCCTTCTCATGTGCCGCTGTTAGGTGGGTTTTCTCGGAGATCTCCGTTTCTCCTGCCATCCTCATTCCTGCGCTTCTCCATTATAAGGCTTCAAAGCCTTCACCCAGGGAGCGACACCTTGGCTCCTGATACGATATTTGTTTATAGTAAGGATCGTGCCACCAGAGGATTGAGGAAGCTGGCAGGTACGTGTCTGAGCTCAGTACGTGGCATAGGATCGACGCACTCGGCGTGCGTACTGCGCTATCATCACGCTTGGCCTGGATACAGGAGACACGGGAAGACTAGACGACACAAGCGTGACGTCACTGTACTGTCCGTGCCAGGGCGCGAGGTGTTACCTCACATTACTGCTGGCTGCGCGATGACGAGGTGACGACCTCCTGCAACCTGAACTACCTCTGGCCTACTGCTGTGACCTCTGTAGGTGGCTGCTTCAAGCCGCTGTACGTGAGCACACGTGCATTCACGCACACGTCGTTGATATCAGGATCTCAGTTCTCGCACATTTCACTGGACAGCAGAAAGATTAATTCAACTACAGGTTAGAAAGAAAATACGTTCTTTTAAGGGAGAGCTTGGCACAGGGAACATTTCTGCCACTAGTTTCGCTTCAATCGGTAATGGCTACCAGATAAACACGAAATCGTAGTAAAATGAAATTTAAATAAACTTGGAAATGATTGAAGTAATTTAAAATTCAGAAGAACTCTGTGATTGGTCAGTTTGGTGCACTGCCGATACCAGCGGTCAAGCGGCAGAAATTTTCTCTGTGACAAACTTATAAAACTGGACTTCATAACCTGTAATAGAATTAATCTTAACAGCTGCCATGACTATACACACTGCAAAATCGAGAAATTATTCGTGTAGCATACCTAGGTAATAAATTAGCACCATTTTAGGGTTATTTGTTTGTTATCAATCTTCAAAGAAAAACATTCTTAAGACAGAAAAATTTTTCGAAGCTAAGACAAAATGTCGTGAGTGAGTGAGAGATTTTGGTCAGCGTTTAACATCGAGGTCTTTAGCGCTGGTGATGGGTGACATGAGGTGAGTATGGAGTAGCACCGGAATGAGAGGGCGGGAGAAACGGGAGATCCCCGAGAAAACCCGCCGACCAACGGCATCGTCCGGCATTATTCACACATGCGAAAATCCGGGGACCGACCCCGCCGAAAATCGAACCCGGATCGCCTTGGCGGGAGGCGAATGGTCTGACCGTTGCAAAACGTGCGGTATTATTTGGCGGCAGGCTAGATTTCATTGCACTGTGCATACAATGCCACGAACTTCTATAGGAAATAAGTTACGTATTTCACCGTTTTTAAGAGCGCGGTCTACAGTATTTTTATCCCCATGTTTTTATTGTTATATTTGTACCAGATATTTTTTTCCTTATTTTAGACACAAAATGTGACTTAATTATGCTCTTATAAAAATGATTTTTCTCGAATAGTTCGCGTAAGGGCTCGTTAAAGTCAAAACTTGCATGTTGCCGTTTTAAGGACGACACTAAAACCAACTGGTAAATCAAAATGAAAAAAAAAATCATAGCGAATAACGATGTTGTAGGCTACACGTTCACCTATGTTAAACCAGAAAATCAAATATTTTTGTAGGTGAATTTTTTTTAATTCCAGCATTTTTATTTAAATACAAAAAATAAATACTTTGTTTTTATGTATGATAAATTGTAGCCAGCGACACCTTTATCAACTGTGACATTTTAAAGATTGATATTTAGCTGGTTATAGTGCCATCCTTAAAATTGTAACATACAAATTTTGAATTAAATGAACCGTTACGCGAAAACTATAAGAGATAACAAATATTCACAAGAGCAAAATTTAGTCACATTTTCTGTCTTAAAAAGTATCTGGATGGTGATGAAAGTTGGTATAGATCCCCTTAAAGCGTTTTGCTCGTTCTACCGTGGAACTTTGAATTACTGAAGAAAGTATTCTTCACTGCAACTCAAAACAACTTAGGCCAACGTGAGACGTCAGAAGAAACTAAGCTGTTTGGAGTCTAGACTTCTGGTCAAAAATAACACGAATTTTTCGCAATTCCATGTAATGGCACATCTCCTGATACGTAGGGACAGGAAGTCCTCAATCCGCAATTCACAAGTATGTGGTATCATTGTTGTCCTGGTTCTGATCTGCACGAATACACGCACTCGATAACTAGGGCCCGGTAGTTTTCGCGAAAAGATATTTGTATAGCACTTTGTTTCAGTGCCTAGACTTGCCAGACGTCCCGTATTATACGGGATTTCCCGTATTCAAGACCAAAAATCAGTGTCCCATATTGACATTGTAATGGGAACGTTAATAATCCCGTATTTAATATTGTGTAGTAGAATGTATACTTTATCTGTATGTGGCCACGCGACCGCACAACGGTCTATGCGAGATTGTGTATTGTGAATTTCTTGACAAACACAAATAAAAGTTGCAAATATAATACTTGTGCTGTAACTTCAATCACAAATTAGTGATTTAAAAATGTATGTATAATATTTTAATTTAAGTTACATTACTTTTTGAAGCAAATAAAATATATTTATTTGGTTTTCGCTATGTAATGGCTTTGTATTAATTAGCACAGTATTTTGTTTGCGTGCCAGTGTCTCAATAATCACTTTTGACCTCCAAAATAAAAGAGTGCTGCTAAGTGTCTCTTATCAATGCTCTGAGAATTTGGCAAGTCTATCAGTACCTTACGTGCGCACCTGCATCTCTGTTTTGTGGTCAGTGATTGGATGCCTTAACATACAGCAGCTAGAGGTTAAACCTGCAAATCATAGCCGTGATGTGTGGCAGTCATCCGTATACGATTGGCACAGTCAAATGAATAACAACTTTGCACAAAACCACTTTGCCAATAATCATGAAGTTGAGCTGCAGGTGTGCACGTAAGACACTGAAACAAAGCGGAGCAAAAATATTTTCGCGAAAACTACCTGGCCCTAGTTATCAATAACCATGAAGTAAATATGTGCACGTAAGACATTGAAACATACTTGGCGATAAAAACGGTTTTGTGGTGCCTACAAAATGTTTTGACAATGTGGTACTCACAAAATAATTTTGTAGTGGTTACAACATTTTTTCGTAGTCCTGCAAAACTTCACTGAGGACAGCAAAAAAATTTTTTGTGGTCACTACAAAAAAAATTTGGTCAGGTCCATTATGACAAAATATTTAGGTGACTAATAAGTATTTTTTCCAGTGGTCCCTACTGATATTAGCTGTTCACTTTAAACTGAACACATTTCAAAATTTATAATGACCAATAATTGTATTTTATTAAAGCCGAATATGTTAAATTTTGAGAGCGGTGAAACGTTTACAGTGTTTTGCACAGTTTCATGGAAGTTTTCTTGCTAAAAATTATAAAAAAAGATTGTAAAATGATTGAAAGAAATATCTAAGCAGTACTCACTTTATCGTGAACAGACTATACTAGCTTCTCGCTGTGACATGTACGCGCTTCCTAGTCATTGTTATGCGCAGGCACGAGATATTACTGAGCCCCATATTCGTTTTTATTGTCTCTTTTCAGCCAAACAAGTCCATCAATCGATTCAGCCCACGCTATTTTTTTGTCATTTAAAACAACCGTAAACAATAGTTACGTAGTGACAGCTTGGTTGACACTGGGCCACTCAAAATATTTATTTTTGGGCCGGTTAGTAAGTAAACAAAAAAATACATATCAAGAATGGATTAAATGTACGGTTTTATTTAAGCAAGTAAGAGGTTCTTATTTCTCACTCAAAAGACAAAAATGTTGTCATTTTGACTGCCACAAAGTACCCCCTGCTGTAAAATAGTAATCCTGGCTTCTGGTAACCTTAATTAAGTATCTTATAATATTCTAAAGTTACGTAAAGTTACGTAAACTAAATCAACTCGTAGGAGAAGAAAAGAGAAAGAAAGGTCTAAAAAGAATGGATGTATACACATAAGTAACAGGGAGAAAAAAACTTAAATCTATTGCCAGACGTGTGAACATTTTTAGCCTACTTTCCGAAGGTAGGTTTGTGAGATCACCTTTTGGTTTGTGTGTGTATGCGTGTGTGTGTGCCCCCCCTCCCTCTCCAAAAAGTTTTGAAACAGTGGACCGAATATCATCAAACTTTTACACATGTAGAACTTTGTAGCCTGACTTGACTTTTATATATTTCGTTTACGCCATGTTCATATTTTCAAAACGGCGGCCATTAAAACTTTTTTGACCAAACTATATATCTAAGGAACAATACTTTAGGATTTCATCAAACTTGGTACACATACTATATACAAAGTTGACTTGACTGTTGTGTATTTCGTTCATCTTGTATGCATATTTTCAATATAGCGGCCATTTATATATTTTTAGCATAGTATCACGTATCTTAGGAAATATTTTTCAGAATTTCACCAAATTTGGTACGTATATACTTCATACAAACCTGACTTGAATATTGTATATTTAGTTAATGCTGTGTTCATATGTTCAAAATGGCGCTATTTTTATAATTTCGTAGATTACATAAACGATTTTGACTTTCAGGGTTAATTTTCACCCTCTTTGAGGAAAGTAGGCTTAACAGTTATGCTGGTAACTTCTTGTTATGTGTTAAGCTCAAGTAACAATCATACGTCTCGCCCGTCAGTCGCCCGTTTGTCTGTCAGTCACGTGACCTTCAGTCAATCGGAAGTTTCCAATTTTTCCACTCGTCCGGCCGTCGAAAGCTTGGCAAGTTCTAACTTTTGACCGATGACGGATGAAAGTACAACCTTCTAAAGATGGCGGGTTTCGTTTCAACGGTTGAATTTTTCGTAAGAAGGCGGTGATGTTTGTTTTATTTCATAATTTGCTTGCTTGGTACCGTAAATTCATTGATTTATAATACAGTGGAGATAATTTTGGCCTACAGAAAATATTGAAATACTAACATAAATTATTTTCTTTACATATTGTTTATTAAAATTAAAAGGTAGATATTTTTATTAGCAAATATTATGCTCGGGAAATTTCTTGGTGGTGAAAAACAACATTTGCAATTATTAGCGACCAGAAGATAATTAATAAATCTGTATAAATAAGTAAACTGTTAAGGGTAATTATTTTTATGTTTCGTAGTGGTTTCCTGTTTGTACACTGGTAGCACTGCAAATTAAAGGACTACCACCGAACGGATGGCGGATTGTTGTGTATTGCAAGATTTGCAGACGGACGGACGGAGTGCGAACGGACGAACGACTGACGGATGCAACAGATGATTGTAACTCCACCTTTATTCGTAAACAGACTCGGTGCAGGCGCAAGGAGTGCTTCTTATAAACATATTATTCCATATGCTCTACATATAGCGCGATGAACTAGCCATGCAGCAGCCAGGGATGTCACTATCACGGTCGTAGAAGAACAGGCATGGACACTCGCCATATCTAACAATGTATTTTGCTTGACCCCCTTGTTGTTTGGCTGTAGTTCGCCAAGTTACCAAGTTTGTCGTACTTTTTGCGCTGTTTTCCGAGCTTTCGGACTCAAATTCCGTCCACTTATTTCCATTGTTAAATTTATAAAGTAAGTAAGGATTGCTGGAGCCTTTTCTTAAATTTGTGAGCGAAGAAAGTATTTCATAAATTGATAAAAAATACGTTTTGATAAATTGTTTATCTTAGCGGAAAGGAAGTGGGCGGACTAAACTCCGACCGCCCTAACATCATCGACAATAAAACACAATATTCTCGGTAACTATCCAGGCGAGTGTCCAGACCTGTTCTTCTACCGTGGTTACTATTTACGGAATCAATGGCACAAAGGATCAGGAACATAGAGAGGGTTGTCCACAGACTGTACTGAGAAATATACGCAACATTCACCTGGAATGACACCGGGAAAATATTTTAAAGTAAACTTAGGATGGCTAGACTAGAAAATGGAACCTGGGTTCTCGACAACGCATTTTGCATTGAACTCAGCGTACGAAGTCACGAAAAAAATACCTAAGATTGTCTTATTTCAGTAAGTATAGTGTGTCCGTAAAGTCTTGGTGCAATTTTGACCGGTCGCAGGAAACCAAGAAAAGAAGATAGAAATGTGAAATTTTGCACCAAATAAAAACTTTCCAAGTTCTGTAGTGTGATGTACACGCGCGTGTGCGCACAGGTGCTAACTAGAGATTATGGTTTATCGCAGGAAAACTTGAATGTTTGCTGCGTTTCAACGCACAGTCAGCTTATGAAAATATTACTGGCTCCAGCTTGTACTTGGAGATGCTACCCTATTTGACTGAGCCCATAACAATCCCGCTATTGTAAAGTTTGATGCCTATTATCGGTCTGCACACAGTTACGTTGTGTCAGACGTATGTCGCCTAATCACACATGTTACAAGAAACTAAAATTTTTTTCAAAGGTATGTTGACAAAAATATTTTCGCGATATTCCATCACCTCTAACCATCATCTCTAGTGATAACGCAACAGCACGAGCAGCGGATCAGCACACGCCAGTCGAGATGAGGACCGTATTGAGGATATTCACGTTGCAATTTGGTCACGGATATGAATTAGGCAAGTCACAGAACACACTGAACTGTCCAGCGTACCGCACACATCTCGACGGGCGTGGTATGACTCGCTGTTGTGTAGATAGTGGTGTTGCATCATCACCTGTGTGCGCGACATCAAACTACACTAACTTGAAGAGTATTCCTTTCATCTAGTGCAGATTTCACATTTATATCTTCTTTTGTTGATTTCCTGTGATCGGTCGAAATTGCACCATGACTTTGCGGACATACTGTATGCCTCTGCTGTGTAGAGAATTACACACGGGTAATTTTCTCAGTCATCATAAAGTATACTATAACTAGAACCATGAAACATCGGGGAAATGAATTCGAAACAATGCTAACTCCAAAACTTATGAAATATCACTAAAAAGTAATAACTTTTTCGTGTGCATTTACATCTTAAATATGTTACTATTTAAAATACAATATTGTTACTCTCAATAGTATCATACTGTTTTTCAGATAGAAATAAATGCTTAGAACTATTAAATTATCTTTTTTTTGGTAATTCTTAAATTTTACAGTAAGCATGATTTGGAATTCAGGTACCCAATTCGTGTTTTATTTTATAATGTGAACAACGGTAATGCAATTGGCATTTTGGCTTATTTGAAACCCCTTGGGGGCCGAGTAAATATCGCTGATTTTTTATGGGTGTAACGCAAATTTTGCACCTACGTTGCATCTGGAGAATTTGTAGTGGAATTAAATACAGACACGAATACAATACTAGACCCATTTCACTTGCTCTGTACTTGTGCTGCGCTGCGCCGGTGCAAATATTAGGTTGTGCGATTTTCAATTCGAGCCCTGGTGGTCCTGAGTCAATAATAAAGAAGTAACTAAATGCAGACCCAATCAAGTGGTGTCACTTTGTCAGCGAGCAGCCAATGAGAAGGGCTATCTGCTTAAGTTCACAAATATTCTTGGAGGCTAACTCCGATAGCGCTCGTTGTGTTTTGATTTCATGGAAGTAAATTTATATATGTAACACAATTAAATTATCCCAGCAAACAGTGACAATGCCTATACGAAAACCAAACCAATTCTTAAAATATTGTCGAACTGGTTAATTATTATACTATTGATTGGCCACTAATTAAAAAGTCTAAAGCTTGCATAGGAGGGTGGACATTTTGTCCATTCCCTGTAAAACCTGGTTTATGAGAAAACAGAACATACTCAAATGCTTATCTGAGAATATCCCCAATAATACGACTTCTCTTCGCTGTGTGAGCTATGCTCAATTGGCTACCTGATATGTGTCGTGATGGCAATATTATCAAACGATCCATCATTGCCAAGATTGTGCTCGACGAATTTCATGTGATTTCATTTACTCAATAGAGTTCTATCTCCGTTCTCATAAAGTATTTATACAATGGTTGCTCCTGAGGTGATTATGTGTGTGTGAATGTATATAAACACACACCATTAACCATTCACTTAAAAATGTATCCGTATAAGTTTAAATATTTAGCCAGCTTACTAAAAAACCTAATTATTTCCCCCTATAAATGCCTAAAACAGATTTTTCAGACGGTCTTACATAGCGAAAATACAAACCAGTTTATAAAAACACAATTATATAAACACGCATTTGACTTCAAAACAAATTTTCACACAATTGGAATTATGTTATCTCCTCGTTAGCGTTACGTCCCGTAGGAAAAAGTACAATAGTCAAGCCCTCTAGGTCTATACAGGGGCTTGTGTGTACAGGAGATAGTGCATTATATTATTACGCTGGTCAGCGGCACCCTTATAGCGCCAATATTTTTTTGCGGTAATCCGTAGTGGTGGAACTTATTTTTAACGTTTGACTTTCGTTGAAATTTTTATATAAATTTTTATGCAAGGAAGACAGACTTGTTTAATAGCTAAGTACCTCTGTCGTCAGCACGCTATTCGTAGTTCGCAGTTGGCAGTTCTGCAGCTGACAGATATGATTCGCAATGAGCAGTTGGCAGTTAACGGTTTGTTCGGCAATCAGCAGCACATAGTGTATGTTTATATCCATCCACATATCGCAATTGGCAACGTGATATTTTATTTTTCATAACAAATTTTAATTTCAGTACAGATTACGGTGCTTGTTACAAATTTTATTCAATTGCTAAACCAAATAATCTTCAAAACTGCAAAATACGTTTCTACTGTTTTCTGAGTTATTTCTAATTAAATTATGGTGCAGCGTTGTGCAGCGGCTAGGGTGATCCGGGCTCGATTACAGCAAGGTTGACCGGGATTTTCACATGTGCAATCCTGCCATACAATGCTGTTCGTCTGCAGGTTTCTTCAGAGCTATCCCGTTTCCCTCACGCCTTCATTCCGACTCTGCTCGATTCTCACCATCACCAACTCTGAACACATGCCGTTATGTGCTGATCAAATTATTTTCGCTTTACTGATAATTTCGTCAATTGCTTTGATTTTGGTCTTGGATTATGCCCAAGCTGCCCGAAAAACAGCACGAAAATAATGTTTTATTTACTGTTTCTTTAACTATACTTTTGTTATTATGTGTCTGAAAAACTTTACTCAGTTCGGCTACAGTAAGATTTCGTCTTCATTATCTTAAAATTGATCCAAGTATACTATTTTACACCCAAAAAGATATTTGTTAATTATAAACAGGAGCAAATATTGTAAAACCATTAAACATATTTTTTTGAAACGTAATTGCATTAAAGTTATTAATCGCTAATTTTTGACTTAAATAAATTTCATCTAAGTCGATAATAAGCCAAATGATTTTTTTTTCGTTTAAAAACAAATTAGGCTACTCAGTAATTGTACTATTATATCTTTGCCCGTTTAGAATTTCAAAATAATAATATTAAAACTAGCGTAAATAGGGCCCCGTGGCATCTTATTCACAATCTAGAATATTAGTCACCTGAGTAATCATATCGAACTCTGTCGGGTGGCTTTCCGTAAACTCCTCAACTGTGAATTTATTTTGTATGCTTTCTTCTCATTAATTGGGATATAAGTATTGATGATCTCTAAAACAAATAAATAATACTTGTTAATTTTTCAAAACTCCTAGGTAAAATAAGCATTTTTACTGTCGATAACACAGCACTTGAAGACCTGAATTTTTTTACTTCGCGTGACCACGAAACCGGCACTTGATTGGTCAGAAATTTCCAGCAGTCGGTACTTGGGCAGTCATAGACAAATTTCAACACACTTCTTAATACAGAATTATGGACTGTCCGACTGCCAACTGCATGTAAATTGTGAAGATATTATTTTAATTTAAGTATCACATCTCTTAACTGTGAACTATGGACTGCCGAGTGCACATTATGAATCAGGACTTAGAATACAACAACTTGCGTTCACAGTTTACAATTTACAATATATTATTGTGATCAGTAACAAGAAAAGTGCTATTTGATCCTGATTATCTGTATGCAGTTGATTAAAAAGATACCATACGAAAAGTTACTAATAGATAATAACAGCAGAGAAACGAACTGGGATCTTAATTTTAAGCATCTCAAATCATAAGTACATATTTCGTAAGATGCATTGATTGCATGAACTAAAATAAGTATGAATTTTGAAAAAGTAAGAACTGTGTAATCCCAGTTATAGAGTTTTTTTTGCCACGGTTAGATTGTATATGTCATTGGCTACGCAATTATTTTAGATATCGGTATCATTCTGTGAAAGAATTTTTGGTTGTTCATAATTTGGTTGTTATAAAATATACTAATACAAAAATAATTGAAAGTTAAAATACTTGTAGGTAGTCTGTATTTGCTAGTTAAAGTTAGGTTATGTCAATCAGTTAACAGTTCATCCATTGCGTGATAATGAAAAGAAATAAAACTGAAACGCACAAAACATTTTAGAAAATGAAATTAATACTGTCGTAAAATATCATTACTTTTATTATATTAATTTATCCTAATGGTTTTGTGAAACTAACTTGGAGTAAAGAAGACCTAAAAATAATAAAACTTTATTAATATACTTCCGTTCGCAAATTCAGTCATCGCCACTAGCGTGAATAGAAAATGCTGCTCTTCACGCCAAACTTACCGCAGAGCCTAGAGTCGGACAACCTCCAGGACACGGCAGCTGTACTGGTTGCAGATGTTACAGGCACCGTCACCTGGCGGAAGACGAGACCTTACTCGTACAAACTTCTGTTAGTAGCAACAAAGTGTACTGCGGTCAGACGCCTCCGAGACACTAGGAATCACTTATGTTCTCTTAGTTTTTAACTAATGCTGAACGCAAGGCAAACCGGTACAATCAAACTGTAATGCTCAGTTATATAATGTATATAAACTGGAACTGTGAATTATTATGTATAAATGGGTCCTCCTAACTACAACTGAACCGCTCTGTAAGGGGTTAGAAATCCACGTTTTATGACGAAATTATTAGATCGTGTTCCCAGTGCATATACCTACGAAATACAGTCGTCAGGAGATGTAGGCAGAGTGATTTTAAAATATCGCGAATTGGAAACCCTACTACAGAGCCCTCCGACATAGATTAAATCGGCCAAAACACAGTTACATCTAAAAGCCACCTATTCCTTAAGATGCTTAAGTAATCAAAGTGCGTAAAATAAAATTTGCAGCCGGTTTTTCATGTACAAATTTTTACTGTCAAAAATGTGTGCAGTAATTCAAAAAGTACGAAGGAATCACGTGTCTTAATTGAGCGCCTTGCATTCATGTCGCCTTAACTGCTTTTCCTGTTATACCTCAGACTTAAAACTCCGTTTCATAGTAGGCGGGTGCCTTAAGAACAAGGGTCTTGCACCGCCGTCTTTCGAATTTTCCATGTATTAAATTTCGTAGAAATATTTTCACTGGAATTACTAAATAAAAAAAATTGGTTGTCTGTAAAGTCGGTTTACTGACGATAGTTGAACGTGACAACGTCTTAAGAAAATACTGATGGAATGGTATCATTTTTCAAAAGAAAATTTTAATTTCATTTGTTTAATAGATTTGGATGTATATAGAGAAGGAAGTAATTGGAAATCACAATTAAATTGATCAAGTTATATTTATTTGTACGCA
>PNEQ01025906.1:0-17348 GCA_003012365.1 Medauroidea extradentata
GACTCTCTTAATCACTAAATATAAGTATTATCAAATTGAATTGTGCACATAATGTTTGTGTCTTTCTAATGATGAGTTCCCAAGTTCGTGCACCGTGTGACTTTGAAATATTATTACTAAAAGTGTTACTATTACTAAACATACTCTGCTCTCACCCAACATACATAAAACACCCTTGCTTACTGTCTACTTGTCCTATGTATAAAATGCTTATTCAAAATAAACGTTTTACTTCTATTTTCTTTCTTCGCCCCTGGTTGCACCGGGTTAACCCCAGACTTACACTGCGCTGGGGAATAACCTCGTGAAGCACTGTTATAGGTGTGTCGTGAGTAAAAAGGCTGCGGTCTGACGGTGTCAAAGGACAGGCGAAGGGTGGAGACGCTTGTTAGGTTGTTCAGACTGGTGAAGGGAGAGGGAGGATGGGGAATGTTAGGTTCCCATTTAATCAAGGGTGATTGCTGAGGGAGAGGGAACAACAGTCTTAAGATCCGGAGAGTGTGGAGGAGAACTGAGAGGGGTAGGCAGTCAATGATGGTGAGGTTGGTGAGGGAGTGGAATGTGCTTAGAGAGGAGCTGGTGAGGGTTGACAGGGTTGGTTTGTTCAAGAGAGGTCTGGCGGGAGAGTGAGGCATGTGAACTTGCCACCGGGCGAAAGCCCAATTGCAAGAGGTTATTATTACCATTTATTTAGTCGATGAGTATGTGAGTAGATCTGTGACTTAGTAGACACTCATTTAAGACATGTGTTCTGGGTTCAGATTCTGTTTCTTCTCGTGGTATTTTTTTTGCATATGGAGACTATGAAGAATGCTGACATGAGTCCACATGTGATCACGAGCCCGAACCGACAAGAATAATGTTGAATTTTGTTCTACTACTGTTGCTTTTAAATTTATATCGTATGTCATTTATTTATTTGATTGTAGGTATATTGTAAATATGACTTGTTCAACATCTTTGTGCAAAAATGTACACAATAAAAGATCCAAGAATGCAATAAACTAAAGTATCCATTTTAAATGCTAATTAGCTGTATAAATAACATTTACAGCTTCTTCTTTACTTAGTACGTTGGCTAGGGCTTGACCACGGTTCTGGCTTGTGTAAGATGTTGTAAGCGAACAGAGAGTCACAATAATGGACGCCCAGAAAAAGCGGTTTCACGAAGAGTAGGGAGTTTCACGTAAGTTTATCTCCGTTTTATTTCGTATGTATAGCCACACCCTGATTCATACAAACTTTTTGTTTGAACTACCCTACGGTTTTTACGTCTGGTTCTCCTGGCGTCCGCCATTTTAAATTTATGTAATTTTCTGTGGTGCAGAGAACTTGAATTCTTAGATGTTTTTCCATAGTTTAGTGGTGTAGACAGCAGATATGAACATGGAGTTTGCACGAAAAGTACTTCCGTTCCGCCTGTTGTGACAGTAGTTCCTCTCTGTGGAACACGTTTTATGGCTGAAATTTAGATTTTGAATAATTAAGCTTGGTGAGGAGTCTTCCAGTTAAGGTTTGAAATTCAATTTATATCGTAATATGGCCGATGGAGCTACTGCAAAGGTTTGTATTGTTAAAGTATAGATACTGAAGTCACAGATTTACACCTTATCTCTAATTCATTGTTTGTTGATACTTGTATTTTGTTCTGTGGGAGGGCGATTTCAATGCCATTAATGAACTTTTGTGATTGTCTTCTATACATTTGTTATTAAATATTCGTTACAGCTAGTGCCATCGTTTTAAAGCCCGTTTTGTTCGTATCAATTTGATAGGCACAAAATGAATGTTGGGATGAAATTGGTAAGTTAATTTGTACCATTTATTACATACGTACATGGCAAATTTCGAAGACAATGAGACAGCACTGATTGTATTAAAATGTTCATATTTAATTTTTGCGGAAATATCTGTTTGTTACAGTATAAAAGGCTACTTATCAGACTTTGTGGACATGTAATTTGGGTTTCAGAATTATAAACCATGGCCGAACACTAAAAAAGTTGTGGCATGTGAAAATGTCAGGTTGAAAGTGTTTTAACAACTGTAGCATATAATTACAACCAATCTTGTTCTTATTTTTTAGTTATAGAGCATATGTTTTATGCAACTATTAACTTCAGTTGTCTTGGAAAACTTTTTTAAATTTCCTATAGCCTATTAATGATAGCCTGTAAATCAAAAGTCCTTGCCCGGATAATGTTTTAGTCAAAGTAGTCAAATCCTGTAGATTCATTGTAACACAAATTCTTGAAAATTTTATTAAACTAAGCAGTTACACAAGAAATATACCCAGACACTCTAAAACTACAAGAGTCTTACCACTTCTTAAGGCAGGAGGTAACCAACTATAAGCCAATCTCTGTATTAAGTATAATTAATTTTAAAAAAACATTTGAAACAGTTGTCAAGCAAAGATTAGTGATTTTCTGATAAATATTAATAATCACTGGTATTACAATTTTTTTCTCTGAGCCTGCCGAGTACAGTAGTTTAAATGTTCGGTAAATATAAAGTTTAGCTACTCATTGTATACTGGCCAAATTATTGACTCTATAGGCATAGTTTACTGATGAAAAATGTTTATATAGAGGCTAGAAGTATTAGTACGTAAAGAAAATTGTACTTTGCTTAGAAAGATATAAATATTTGGGGGTTATTCTTCAGGATGACTTAAGATGGGGCGAGCAAGTGAAGTGTGTTACAAGTAAAGGGAGAAGAGCGCTGGCCCTGCTGGGAAGGGTGTTAAGGGGCACAGATAAGAAAGTGAAAGAAAAGAGATACAAAACAATGGTGAGACCCATTTTGGAGTATGCGGCGGCGGTCTGGGACCCGTACGTGGGAAGGGAAGTGGTAGAGGTGGAAAAGGTGCAGAGAAGGGCTGCTAGATGGGTCACAAATAAGTGGAGGACACAGGGGGAGAGAGAGGAGGATTTCAGACCATCAGTAATGGTGAGAGGACTGGGGTGGGGCACACTGCAGGAGAGGAGGAGAGTGGAGCGGCTGGTAAGGATGTTTAAGGTGATGAGGGGGGTGGATGGGTGGGCACAACTGGGTGACAAGATACAGAGAGGTATATTCAGGGGAAGGGGTGATCATGAGAGGAAGATACAGAGGGTGGGGAATAGGACAGAGAGAGGAAAAAACACTATGATGGTGAGAACGGTGAAGGATTGGAATAAATTGGCGAGGGAGGTGGTTGAGGTGAAGGGAGCGAGGGAGTTTAGGAAAAGGTTGATGGGGTCGGAAAATTGAGAAGAGGTACCGGTAGGTTAAGCAAATCCTTGCCACAGGGCTGAGGCCCAATTGCAAGAAGAGAAAATTAAATTAAAAAAGAAAAAAAAAAAAGATTTTTGTTTGGTTAGGGCCTACCTGAAGTTTTTGTCAGACTTAAAGTATCATAAACTAACCAAACAAGAACCAATTAGAAAATTTCAGGTATACATAACCTGAACTAACCTAACATAACCTAACGAAAACTTCAGAGTAAAGAACAGTTTATTTTCGTACAAGTACTTCTCTAGATATGTTGGGAAGGGTATTGAAGGGTGTTAGTAGTGCAATAAAAGAGAAGGCTTATATTACAATGGTTCGACTAGTGAGTATGTGTATGGCAGCAGAGTGGGACCCATATCATGAGCTTAGTGCATGAGGTATCCTAACATAATTTTTACAAGTATAATTTATTGGCAGATGCCTACACTACCCTTATGAGAGTACCAGTTGATAGGTATACAGGGTGTCTACTAGGTCACGAAAGTCCCACGATAGTCACTAATTTTAAATATATTTAGGTAGAAGTCACTAAAATTATTTTCGTGTGTTTGATTCTTGTCGAATCATTTGTCAAACGTGCATGTTTACAGTAGGCTACTAGTATTTCTCGTGCACTGTGCAAGTAAAATAAATAATTAGTTTGTATATTAGTTATCATAGTTGTCATAAAGACAACTTAAATGTAGGTATATATTGATTACAGATTTTAAAATTGGACATGCTTTGCGCTCCATGTAGGGTTACCAGGCGTCCTCTTTTACCCGGACATGTCCTCTTTTCAACGTCTCGTAAACTATCCGGCCGTGTTTCACAAAAATGGGCCAAATGTCCTCTTTTCTGAGAATAGACAGCCGAGATGTATTTTATATGGTCTCTGTGTCACTGAAATGTTTAGGAACGGAGCCAACAGGCCTTTCGCTTATGTGCAACTTCTTTGTTTTGAAAATTATTATGTTGTTCATTTGTTATTCGAATGGGTTTATGGAAAGTGCAATTGTCAGCCTATGTTGAAAAATATTTCATTATGCGTTTTATTTTGTAGTGCTAACATACTTGGAGTTAATTTCTAGAAATTATGTTTGGTTTTTTAAAATTTACTCCATTAAAATTCAAGATAATAATTTAACTAATTTATACATTTAAGTTACATAAAAAATTTTAGGGTGTACTCCGAGTGATTTTCTAAGTGTCCTCTTTTTTTTAATGCTTTGAACAAGTATGTGTCCTCTTGTTGGTTTACCCTGCTGTGGCAACCCTAGCTTCATGTTGAAGGAAACATAATGAAAATTGTCGGCCGTGTTGCACTATTAATTAATTCTGTTTGAACATTTTTTCAAGAAAAAGTCACTAAATTTTACTTTTACAATCTGATAGACATCCTGGTATATATTTATAAATGTGTTAATTAGGAGTATTGTTGCAACACAAAATTGCATTTTAACACATAACTATGTGTATGCCAAAAGCTTTTTTCAGTGTTACAAGTAGATGTCTCCAGCGGTAAATATCTAGTTTAGCACTCATTGTGTACCGGCCAAACTATTGATTTGAGACATATAGTTTATTGGTGAAAAATGTTTCTAATGACATTCTAAAATAGTTGTATGTAAAAAATTGTTTTGTTAGGTAAGGTTAGATTAGGTTATGATAAGTTAGGTAACATAACCTGGCCTATCCTAACATTAGGTTACCTCCAACTTAATCTTACCCTCAGGGCTTGTAACAAGTAACTTTTTTTTTTTTCACTTTTTGAAGTGTCACTTTTTGTTACATTTTCACATATTTTGTCACTTTCATTCACTTTTTCCATGATATTTTATTTTTTTAAATTTTATATATATGGTATATTGATATTTAGACAGTACAGCAATAAGTTTTGTCCCATTGAATGTTATCTGAGGGGCATGTAATATGCTCCATACTGCCATAATCCAGTTTGTTGTAGCATTTTATGTCAGGACTTCCAGTGTGTGCTGATTTGGTTACACACAAATATCTTGTTTGGTTGTT
This sequence comes from Medauroidea extradentata, assembly GCA_003012365.1. Classification (NCBI taxonomy): domain Eukaryota; kingdom Metazoa; phylum Arthropoda; class Insecta; order Phasmatodea; family Phasmatidae; genus Medauroidea; species Medauroidea extradentata. Next base: position 5,287 of record PNEQ01025906.1, read on the forward strand.
TACTGTATTAGGCCTATCTATTTAACAATGTAGGGTCTATGTATCAAGCATCAATTCACTGCTCTATACCTCTCAATGTCACCTCTCACTAGTTCGTAAAACCTAGATGTTAAGCGCTGACCAAAATCACTTCACTCACTCCCAGCATTTTGAAGATACTTTTCTGTTTGGCAGGGTTTTCCCTTCAGGTGTTTTTGCCTGCTACACTTTAAACTCAGCAACTTACTTTGTACAGAAGTACAGTACAGGGGGTTCATGATAAAGCGATCTCTTTTGTTGATTATCTTGTATGAATTAATTACTTAAAAAAATCTTGTGTTGACTTTAGATGTTTTGAGTATAGTACAATCTATAAACTTGATTATTACATAGGGTGCAGGTTATTTGATTTTACAAAGTAACAGGAAAATTAAAGTTATCTGAAAGGAAAAAAGTAACTCAGTTTATCCCGAACCACAGATACTTAACTTCATATGAGTTTTGCAGTACTTTGTTATTTCTAGGCTTGTTCAGTGCTATCATGATGTACACGTTTGTTTTGAAATCATAAGTATGTTTTGTTTAATTTCTCGGACCTAAGATTTTGTCATAATGTTGTGACAGTCATCTTTAAAAAGTTACCGAGACGTTAAAAGGTAGACAGATAGGTTATTTTTTTGATCTTGGAGTATGAAGGTGTACAGAGTGTCCCAAAAGTCCATCATAGGCAATGTATGTGCAGGTGTTTTCTTCATGTTGCAGGTGAACCATGCTAACTTTGCTGTATGGGGAATGTCTCAAATCCAATGTGTACAGTGTGAAAATCAGGGACACAAACCATTTGTGTGAGAGAATAGCTTCCGAATGCAGCGCTATGACACCAATTGTGGTACAAAACATTCTGCGAAACAAGAAAGATCGCCTGCAGCTGTGTTTTGAGCTTTCAGGCACTTATGTCGAGCACATTTTATGATTTGTTTCATACTACCGTAAAAAGTTGTTCTTCCTATGATGCGGCCCGACTTTTGGGACATCCTGTAGATAGCATAAAGAAATTATATTGACAAATTCTACTGAACACAGTAATATGAATAACAGGGTTGTAGCCAGGATTTGTGTTCAAGGTTTCCTGAACCTGGGAATGTTATAGTATCACCGATCCTTCCCAATAAAGCCTGGGGGTCTGGGTGTTTTTCTCTGGGAAAATTTGTTTTTAAATATGCAAATGGTGTTATTTAATAGGAGTCTTCACAGGTTTCAAATTTCCACGTTTGATGCATGCATGGGAGCAGCTGAGCGATAAAGAGCCAGAGTACTATGTTCGACAAGAAGCATATCACCTCTATTCGCAGTACATGAAATTGGCAAGCAAGGTTTCCATTGTATTTTTCCTCTGGGACTTAAAACGGTGATCCTAAAATTTTATTTTTGGATAATATTAAGTAAAGGCTCAAGCATGCTTGTCACATTGTATTTTATGAATTCTGGTGGTATTTTCGGAGTTTTAGTGATCTGAAAAGAACATTTATAGCCATTTTAAGAGGCCAGAAAATCTTGTTTATAACAAGCTGCTGAACTGTTTTAAAAACATAGAAGCATAGTTGCACGTATGTGTTCTTTTCGTAGATAAACATAATATGAATGAGTTAATTGGTTTCGTAGAAAAAGAATATGCATGACATGCTGCAAGAGCTGCGAAAAAATTTCCTGTGCTTCTCTGCGAACAAATTGCCCGCATAGAAACCGTACACCCCCTAGAAAGTAGTTGAACTCGTCCAGCTCTGAGTCATCTCTATCCGGATCAGGACCACTGAACGTTACATATATAAAGCAAAGGCTGGAGAATTAATATATAAAAACATATATTGTATTGTCAAAACTTCTAGTATTAATTTAATTAGTGTCTTCGTGTGTGTTAGTAGTTCAGTTTAGGTTAATATTCGTAGTAGGACCTTATCACACAGAGTTCATATATAATTGTCCTCATTTTTGTTTTTGACAAACGTCAGCTGCAAGTAGAGCATTGTACACTGCCATCACAGCAGTGTTCATGTAGCTTCGAAACTAACAGGACTTGTCAGGCGGTCGAGGAAGAAATAAATAATTTCTGTTAACACCGGTGCTTTTATTTACGCGTGTCGACCCTCGAGGACATAATCAGGCATCACATTCTGCACTCGAAAAATTAACACAGTCCCAAAAATTTAATACTGACATGTCAGAACGTGAAGTGTTGGAAATTGTAGTGTTCACAGTTAGGCCAGAGTTCCGCACTGCTGTAGCGTCACTCATTCATACCAATGTAAAATATTTCACGTCTCTTATGATAATAGACCAGCATTATGGTGACAGTGAGCAATCATGCCAGGACAGGGACTGGATTTTCTCATGTAAACGTGGTGACAAGGATCAACGTGCACCGCCACCAAATGGTCACAGTGACAGTGCTTGCGCTGCACCAACCCAGTCAACATGGTGTAACACCGGCACACGTGACCGCTTGTGTCAACTGCTACGGGAGCCGTCTGACCTCTGCGAGGGCGAAAACTATCTCTGGCGATGGGAGTGCCCTAACTATGTTTAGCGCGTATTGCCACCACGTAGATTCCCATAAGTTTAAATGGTAAACATTATTACCAGGCATTGGTCGATACATCAGCCTCCCACAATTTTGTTAGCTTGTGTTTTGTGAACGTACATAAATTGACTCCTCCCACTTACACCGTACAGCTTGATACAACTCCACATTCAGGCATGACCATGGATAGAGACAGTGATCACTGTTAGAATAAACAACATTGAAACAACCACACTTTAGTTTTTGCTAATCTCGAGGACACTATCCATGGTATACCATGGCTAACCGGACAGTACACCATTGCGGAGCCAACGTAGCGCTGCATTAACTTTGCAAACAGGAGAGGTGCACTGTGTATAACCTAGATTCTTGCCCCTAGAAGTAAGTCGTGGACATCATGTTAGAGGATTTGGATCACGCCATGCTGTAGTACAGCACATACTGAATGAAAGGTGTGATGTTTTCACAACGGTTGATCCCCAATGCCATGCTAACATAGTTTAAACCATTCCTCTTGAAAATGATAAACCTGTGTATGCACTGCCTCGTAGGTACCAGCCGCATCGTTATAGAATCATGAAAGTACAGATTCACGAGATTTTTGACGATGTCGTGGAACCTGCATACTGTCGGTCACTTTAACTCGGTCATTACTCTAGCATTGAAGAAAGAAGAGTCTTGCAGATTTTGTGTAGAGTGCAGACAAATAAACTTGATAACACAGAGTGTGCCACCAAAGTACATTAAGGGTCTCGCCTACCACTCGCTTAAAATGTGTTGCAGCGTGTTTGTAAAACCTTTTTTTTTTTTTAAGAAACTATTTCACATATGCCCATTGTGTCTATGCACGATAAGAAAATACACTCCAAACTATGACTGAAGAGTAGTTTCAAAGCATCATGTCAATTAGAAAAATCATTTTGGAGCTCCTAAAAATGGCTAAAAACAGCTTTTTCAACCTGTTATATCTGAAAAACTTCTTTCGCGATTCGTGTGAAACTTGTCTAGGAGCATGCAATGGACTTTGCTTAAAACTTTCCACCAATAAAAAGATAGGATCAGCACTGAGAGAGTCAGTCAGGCGAGTGTTCTACGATACCACTGCACGCCGTTTGTGTTTTGTGGTAGAGGTGATACCGCACCACAGGAGTCAGTCAACATCACCCTCCGTGCAGTGCCTCACACAAACACAACAGCCAGTAGGCAGGCGCCTTAATGTCCGTGACACCTTGTCTGCAATAGGCCGAGCAGAAGTACTAACATCGCTAGACCTCCACTTGGGCTATTTGCAAGTTCCAGTGTCACCTGAAGACCGTCACAAGACTTCTTTTACAGCACTCGACGGGCCTCGCTTCCAGTTTTATTTAATGTCATTCTGCTTAATATGTGTCCCCTCCACTTTTCAGTCGATGGTGTGAGTGTATATAAGTGCTTTCACCATAGCCTACTTCGCCAACGTTATCATATGGTCGGAGACGTGGGAGGATCGGGTTTGTCATTTGTTGTTAGTTCTAGAACGTCTGGCCATCAACAAACGTGCGCTAACCACAAGTATCATCTGGGCAAGGCGAAAATATAATTTCTGGGACACTGAGTAAACTAAAATGGACATAGGCTGACAGACGAGCAGCTCCAACTTATTGAGTAGTGTGTAGCTCTACATACACATAAGTAATACACATATTCTTTGGACTGACAAACTGGTTACCGTAGTACGTAGGTGAATTTGCCTATCTTACCACACCACTCACGGACTTGCTTTTTAGCTTAACAGCTGGTTTGTATGGACAGACAAACATAAACATTGTTTAACAGAGATAAAACACTGATTCCTTGAATACCCGTCACTTGCATGTCATGATCAGACCGTTCACTTGTACCTATAAACTGATGCCAGCGAGCAAGGGCTCGGAGCAGGGCTGTTTCAGTTTGGTGATAAAGGAGAACGTCAGGTGATCAATTTCAACAATGCCAAATTTGGACCAGTCGAGCGTCATTATGGAATGAATGAGGGTGTTTGGTGGTAGTCTAAGCCGTGAAACGGTACCGACCATTTTTTGAGTATTGATGCTTTGCACTGCGTACTGATAACTGATATCTCATCTCGGTCCATATCATTCGAGAAGCGCGTAGCAAGCTAGCCTGCGAGTTACTATTATTGCAATCCTACAATTTTGACGTACAGCACGTCCTGGGTACAGAGAACAAGCTGGCTGACGAACTTTCCGCCCACCTGGCAACACTGTGGTGCGTGATGAGGATGAGTGGGACAATCTCCTTCCCTCATCACCTGCTGACTCCCGTCCTGTCACTGCCAGCTGCAGGGTTATTGCCACAGAAACATCAGATCACGAGAGTCACAACGTCGCCTCACTGAATGCCCGGCCGGAGAAGTATATAAGACTGACACATACCTGACGGTAGGCTTAAATAGAATAGAAAGACACTAGACGCACCCTAGACTCTGTACCTCACACAGTGCAAACTTTGTCTTAACGTACACACATGCTGGTGAGTTTGCAGGATATCCTGGTGCAGCCCAGATTTGTCACAATCTGCACCACTATTTTTATTGGCCAGGTGTAGTTCGTGAAACACGTAAGTTCGTACATGTGTGTAATTGCTTCAAGAACCGCAGCTTGGATGGTGTAGCACAGCAACAGCCACGCTTACCCACTGAGCCCTTAGACATTGTTTGTCTGGACTTGATGCGGTCCTACTCTAGAACTACCACGGGAAAGAGGTGTGTGCTTCGTGTAAGATACATTTTCGTGCTGGACGGAAGCATACCCAGTATCTAGTGCATGCACTAAATGCATTGGTCGGATACTAACTACAGAATTTTACCCCAGCTGGCATTACCCTTGTGTGATCCTGTTGGATAATGGAACACAGTTCACGGGGTGTGTATGGAGATACTCGAGTACAAAGTGGGCAGTGGTACATCACACATCATACTACCATCCACGGGCGAATTCCATTGAGTGCTGCAATCAGGAGATAAAAATTCTGCTGCGTCTCAGTGTCGGTCAGAAACATACCGCCTAGGACGAGCATTTACTAGCCCTTCTGTTCTCTCTGCTGCTGCGAGAATGAAGCCACTGGATACAGGCCAGCTGAGAAGGTCACGACCTTCCCCTGCCAGGCGAGTTCGCTTGTCCGCCCAGAGAGAGCACTGGATTTGCAGAGAATGGCCAGGCACATGACAGCACCGCTATGAAAATCAATGTCGACACCAAGAGTACAAATGACGCCACACCTGCGGCAGAACTGATGTCTGGTGGCCACCATGCAGACCCCTCCATATTTCCAGACTATGCCACCGTACACCACCTTTCACTTTCTATGATGCCCGGCATCTTGACACTTACAAGGGACTTGCCTGAAAGTTCTGTTTCCATAGATGATTTTGCTTCACCATTAGTACGAGACGCAGCTGAGTTGTAAGCGGACACCACCCAGATCACAGTATTATTAACTGACAACACGCCAATACATACATCTGTCGCGAAAACTGCACCAGACGTTGTATATCAGTGGAGCACCACTGTTACTGCTGCATCACCAGGTGGCAATGCACCAGCGTGGGCTTCTCTGCGACCGTTGGCGATGTTGAACTACCAGCATGGAAACCCTACACTCCCTAGAAGGTAGTTGGACCTGTCCAGCTATGAGCCATTGCCACCCAGAATGCAACCACTGAACTTAAAATAAATAAAACAAAGACTGGAGGGAATTTAAATATAAGAAACATATATGTATAATGTATTGTCAAAACTTCTAGTATTAAGTTAATTAGTGCCTTCATGTGTGTTAGTAGTTCAGTTTAGGTTAATATGTGTAGTGGGTCTTATCACAAAATATAATTAATCAGTATATTGTAAGGCATCAGTATTAATCATTTTTTTCACCAGGGTTTATATGTAATCATCGTCTATCATTAATTTTTTTTTGCACACTCCAAGCATGGTACGCTGCCGTCACTGCAGTGGTTGTGTAGTTTAGAAAGTAGTAACAGGACGTGTTGGGCGGTCGTGGAAGAACCAAAATAATTTCTGTTACACTAGTGCTTTTATTATTACGTGTGTCGACCCCCGAAGACATAACCAGCATCACCCTGGCCTGTACAAGGCTGCAGCATAGAGTGTGCGTTAATTATATTGTACAAACAACATGACATCAGCAACCAGCAGGGTAGCAGATGGACCATTGACCACACTGCCTGAGGCTGGCTTGTCACGCTCATGTTCCGCCGAGCTGGCCAACCATTCGGAGCTGGCATCTATGGGTATATTGTGTGTCGTTCCCCCTCCTGATTACAGCATCACCAAAAATTCCTGCATGCTGGTTGCATCACATTCCAAGTCTGTAGAACCTTTATTCACTGCCAAAATGTAAGATCACTCAACACACGCTTAGCTTCATGTTGTTCTTCCTTGAACAAAGTCTGGACATTTGTTTTTAAAGTATCACAAATTTTCTCTTGGACATTTTTTCAGACCCAGTGAACAAGTGTGGTTTGTTGTAAATCAGCACCGCATCAATGCATAAACATTCAGTTACTTTTTTAGCATTTAAGTTCAGAGGGTGCAAATTAGTTTTGTTTACACAGAATACAAAACCAATTAAGCTTTGGTTGTGCTGCGTGTATTTAACTGGCCTTATCTAGCTCGTTCTGCGATCTATATAACTTGCAACACACCAAAATGCAGTGGCTCGTGCTGCCCCATGCCCCAATGCATGTGTTTGCTACCTGTCGTAGAATCCTAGACTAATGAGATAAATGAGGTAGCTTGTTTGGTGGCTCGGCTACGCACATGTGCGGACACTCAAACACATGCATCGTCACATGAAAAGCTGTCGTGTGATTCATTGTGTGTATGTGTGTGTGTCAGCAACTCCATGAAGATTAATTTAGCACTTACTCTTTCATGTATAAAGTGTCTCGTACTTTTAAAAAGCTGGACGCTTTTGTGCGTCAAGAAAATTCCGGCCAGACACATAAAAATCCATAAAGAACGAGCATGTCAGACATTGCCGGACGTCTGGCGACCCTACACAGGATGGCAAAATCACACCACAAACAGGATATTGTGTGATCAGGCCACAGCCAATATCACAACACTTCTTTTCAGTAATCATTCTCAAATTAAAATCAATTCTCATACAGTAAGAAAGTAAATCGCTTAGTTATAATTTATGCTAGTGTTCACCAGACCTACTAGAATATTCAAGAACTATTACGTCTAACAAAATGTATGTAAACATTAAGAATGACCTTAAAGGCTGTGTTGTACCCAGCATTTATGTTTGGGAGGGGGGGATACATTGCATATTAGGAATTTTATAAAGGAATGATCAAATGATTGTGTAAATCAAACTCAGACAATGTACTTAATGTTTGTATTTATCTGATAATAGTTTTTGTAATGTCTTCAATCACCAAACAAGTGTCTGAGAGAATAAACTTGGCTTCTTAACATAAACCCAATCTAGTGGCAGCCTTGAGAAAGACTTGCATTGTAAAGAGATGCATTGGTTAATCAGTAAAGATAAAAATGTGAAGATTGAAGAAGTTACGAAAGAACCTAACTAATCTTTTTCCTATAATTTTCTCTAAATATTCCCATAGAAATGAAAGAAATTCCGTGTTTCGTTTGACTGTTATCAAGGAAAAACGTGACTATAAATTATATATTTCAATTTTTTTTTGTCTTTTGTATTTCATGGAAGGGGAAGGGGGTTGAATCTGACCCCCCTTTTTTTATTCCTCCCTTGTCTGCATCCCTGGAGTTGAAAGTAAAACAGTACACAAAACATATTCTTAATATATTTTTCTAAAGCTGTTTGTTAAAAATAAAATATAAATGTTAATATCACAAAACCAATTAAATAAGCAAATAGGCTAATTACTCAGAGCACTCTTATATACATATACGTAACTTAGGTCTGTTTGGTGTTAATTTGAATTTGAGATTTATTATTACCTAGATTTTCTTTTGTTTGCAGGTCCAAGAATATAAAGATTCAGTGAAACAGAAGGTAAGTCTGCATGCTTGTCTATTGAAATTGGGTGATTGAGAAACATGCAACACTTTGACTGTTAGGTGATACAGAATAGACAGTGTGAATTTGCCAAATTAAATACTGTAATTTAAAAAATAAAACTAAACTCATTTAATCATTTCGTCAATGTAAGTGAAATCAAATAAGTAATGGGTTTTTGTGTGGTACAGTTTCATATAATTATAAGGTAAGATTTCTGTTACCACAAATGCTTTTGAATATCACTCCCCTATTTTCAGTGGTACAGTATTTGAATAACCAGACTGGGTTGTGGAGCAGGCGATGATAATTTTTGAACTGCGCCATAAGCATAGTGAATGTTGTCTTTTTCTTGTAGGCACGCACAGTGTCATTAGTATAGTGAATGTTGTATTTTTTTTGTAGGCGTGCACACACACATGTCCAAGAGCCTTGGGGGGGGGGGGGACTTGGGAAATATGAAATTTAGTCTAATTTATATCCTGTTTGAGTACCTGTGGGTAGATAGCAATATAATTTTAATAGAAGCGTGTAAATACACTGCTGGTCACAGTTCTAAATGACCAATTACTTGACTAATATTTCTAGTATTCCACTGCTGTGTTTCTCAGTTATAATTCTAAACACAAGGAATGATATAGAACACTGCAGTTTTAATTCGTCAATAAAACAATAGGAATTTGGTTAAGGAATTTTTACTTGTATTTTCTGAAAGTAATTTTCAATGTTTGTGGGGGAACTGATTGAGAAAAATATCATATTAAATCCCACGTTTACTGTAGCAGTGGCTTACTTTGCAAAACTTAATTCAAACAAATAAATACTTACCTAACCAGGGCGCCGCCTACCCGCACGTGAGAGGCTCAAAAGCGACGGAGCAGTAAGGTTGACCTTGAAGCGTGCATCAAATGCCGCGTCGCCTCAACGAGCCACGCTCTGAAATAGCGTGCAAGCTTCCCGCCGAATGGTTTTTACTGTGGGACATTAAGCGGTGACCATATAATTTTATTGCAGCTAAGTTCAGTGCAGGTTGCAACCTGAATTTCACATACATCCGGTTAGTACATTTTGAAGCACGGAAGTCTGAAGAGGCCGTTTTTAGCCATGTTGGAGGGCTTGGAAACAATGTTTTTAATGAGCGTGGCGTCTTAACAATGAGGTTCTGATCTTGTCTGAAGTTTGTTTTCTTTTCGTACGTTGGCACAATGGGCAGCTGTGCAATATTTTTATAGAAAAAACCTGTTTACCAACACACTGCAATGCATTTGAAATGTGGGGTAGGCGGCTGCCTTAAATAGTGTTCACTGAACTGTTCAATTAATAATGCTTAAAAATTTGCCGAAAAGTAAAAGTGTTTAAATTTACTGAAATTACTTAATACATATTAAATTGTATAAGTGAATAGGCTGTAAAAGTTTACTTAACAAAGGTTGTAGGTCCAACAAGCAATTAGTACAACATGTGGTTGATCAACAAATTGAAGTCTGAATGCAGATTCGCAACTACACTTAGCATGTGTATTTACGTAACATTTTGGGACTGGATTTACACCACCGTAGAATCTAAAAATGCAGAAAATGTAATTTTAATAGTGCAAGATGTCAGCTGTAAATCAAGGCACCTTAATTGTTTTGCAATGAAACGTCATATAAAATATTTTACAAAAAAATAAAAAGTATTATAAAAACGTTTTAAAATTAAAATTTAGTTTTATGTTCTTACTGCTACTTTTAAGCTGGATTCATAACCACCACTTAACATACATACGTAAGAAGTAGAAAGTTGACAAACTCAGTCATACACACATACACGCTACTTGATGTGGATTCTTGCATTCAAACTCAGTGTTTCTACTTTTACATGCACATATGTACATATGCTAAGTGTTGGTTGTGAATCCAGCTTAATGCCTTATTCTTTGTGGAAGAGTTACATGGGTGGGAAAGCTTCTAATGGAAGTTTCACATGACTGTCCTGTTAAACCCGGAGGACCAGTGGGACAGTGAAGGCACAAGATTCAAAAGAAAAGGATGGGAAGGCACTATCTAAAATACCCTTGCTGGTAGTAAAGGATTTAATTCACCACATAGGAAAGTGTTAAATAGCCAAAGAAGCATGGGTCACAATACAAACGTTCGAAGACTCCAATCTTACCAGAAAAGTTGGATTTTGTGCAGCTACTGTGGACAAGTCTAGACAACTGCAGTTCGGTAGCAAAGTGTGTTAACCAGATAACTTCCAGCAGCTGAATGTCTGCAAGAAATTAAGTTGATATGTCAGAGAATTTGGTTGCAGCTTGGTTATTGGCCTGTCTTCAAGAAGAATACAAATCCATAATCATGAGGCTCAAAAGTTATGGGACTCCAATCACAGCAGATGTAATGAAGATGTGAAGAATGAAGCAGTGCCAGTGAGATCAACAAATAAAGGTACTGCTCTTTATAATGGTAGATTTTCAAACAGCGAGATACAGCCTGGTGAAAACAGTAAACATAGCAGTACGGGAAACATGTTGGCATTTTGCTGCACATTGTTACATTAAGAGAACTGTGATAAATAGGGTAAGTTAAGTCGCAGCAAATGATCTGACAAGAAGAGCAATATTGCATTGTGGCGCTTATGCTCACAGAAAACTGATTATTGTTCTTGGACGCATCTGCTTCAGTGCATTTAACAAAAGACAAACCACAGAAGCAGTAGAGTGTGTCAACATTGGATTGTTAGTATTACCTCTGCTATTGAAACACATGAGATACATTATGCTTTACGTGTCACAACTATTCCTCCTCTCCATGGTAAAAGGAATGCAGTTATTCACTGTGCAATAGGTGGAAAAATTTTTAATTCAAATAATGGTTAGTAATAGCTTATATCGGCTGAGGACAGCTCACAATAACAACACGGGGCAAACATATACTGTTACATGTATTAGGATTTATGGCTTTGTCTATTAGGTCACTGAAACAAGAAGTTTATCATTCTGTAAAGGACGACTGCTAATGGTGTCGAAAATGTGCAGACCAATAAGCTGCCTTGTGAAGTTTTTGCTAAGGGTAGTGTGATGGGTCCGCTTCCGCTACTAGTACGTCTACGTTGCAGTGTTGTTATTATCTAGAAGCTGGTTTTTGAGGTTATGATGTCCCTGTTCGGGCTGTCAGAATGTAGTGGGGCTGCTACTGCGTCTACGTATGTTGTTTGTTTATATGTTGGACGCAACTCTCCTCCGTTGCTATTACAAGTAGTTAGCCGGCAAAAAAAAAAAAAAAAACACAGCGAGCTGATGTAGAGGCGGTGCCTATTGTATTGATGCCCGGATAGCAGTGAGGTTAATCAGCTACAGATGAATAAATAAATAAAAAATCATAATATCAGCATCTTCTTTCTTTTATTTAACCGTTCTTTTGACGCAGTTTAACAGACACAGGCAATTAACATTGCGAGTGCTCGCCCAGAAATAGTT
>PNEQ01025907.1:0-17348 GCA_003012365.1 Medauroidea extradentata
GCTGGCTCTGTCCAGCGTTGCCAAGTAGGCCTAGCGCACGATGGGCAGCAGCTGCTGCTTGCTTTGTCCGCCGCCGTACATTGCGAATTATTCCGGTGTCTATGCGCCCCATAAAACCACTTACTTTATTCCCTTCAGCTAAATTTTTTTCTAAAGAATAAAAGTTTTATTCCGGCTAGGGATGAATATTCCCCCCCCCCCCAAGGTTTTGTACCTTCTAAAATCATGACTCGTTTCATGTGTGGGGTCATATTTAATGGCGACAAATACAGTACAATATATTGTATGTTAATTTTTTTTTCCCAATAAAGTTGTGTTTCAGGGCATACGTCTGACTGACGTGCAGCAGTCAGATAATTGCAGAGACTGCTACGTGGTAGCAGATAAGATAGCAACAACTCCCGTTGATAATAAGAGGTTCTACTGTATTTTCGATCAGACAATGGCACCGAATTTGTCAGCAAAGAAATGACTACTTTCTTGAATGAAAATGGTATCAGGCACCAGTGCACTGTGCAACCCTATTCTCAACAGAATGGTGTTGCAGAGCGCACAAACCGCAAAGTTGTCAAAAAGGCAAATTGTTTGTTACAGGATGCAGGACTGCCCAAGGCACTTTGGGCGGAAGCTGTTTCTATGGCAGTTCATCTTAACAACAGGAGCCCCACAAAAGCTCTCGGAGACGAAACTCCTTTTGAAGCATGGCACTCCAAGAAACCAAACCTAGGGTACCTTCGTATTTTTGGTTGTGAGGCAATGGCGCAGATACCAAAGGAAAATAGAAAAAAATGGGACCCACATTCTAAGAAGCTAATATTCACAGGCTATTGTGATGATACCAAAGGATACAGGTTAATGAATCCGGTGACAAAAAAGATTGTCATTAGGAGGGATGTCATCTTCCTGGAGGAGAAAGACATGGAAATGACAAGAAAGCCAGAAATGGTGCCATGGACCGACATTAGTGATGAGGTTACATCACAAGAGACCAAGGACAATAATGAAGATGTCCCTTCAGCTTCCGATCAAGATGAGGAAGACTTTCATGGTTTTGAGGAAGAAAACGACCAGTCACAAGAATTAGAGACTGAACCCCCAAGAAGGTCCAGACGTATTCTGAAGCCTGATTTTATATATTTTATATCCTATCTGGCACCGGAGAATATTGAGCCGAACACCCAAAAAGAAGCCCTAACTGGGAAAAATGCTGGAAAATGGAAGGAAGCAATGGACGAAGAATTAGCATCATTCACCAATAACAGAACCTTCGAATGGACAGAACTACCTGAGAATGCAAAAACACTCAAGACAAAGTGGGTGTTTAAAATAAAGAACTCTGGTTCAAAGGAACCTAGGTACAAGGCGAGACTAGTGGTAAAAGGCTGCAGACAAAGGCAAGGAACAGACTATGAAGAAACATTTTCACCAGTGGTAAAATATTCCTCATTGAGATACCTCTTTGCACTCTCAGCCAAAGAAAATCTTGAAATAACACACCTGGATGTAAAAACCGCTTATTTACACGGTGAATTGGATGAGGAAATATATGTACAGCCACCCGAAGGCATGCAAGATGAACGACCTGGAAATGTGTGGCGGCTAAAGAAAGCGATACATGGGTTGAAGCAAAGTAGAAGGTGTTGGAACCGCCGTTTGAATCAAGTTCTCATGGACATGGGACTTCAGCAATCCAAAGCAGACCCATCTATATACTTTAGGAATACCAATAAAGGTTTGATTGTATGTGCCATCTATGTCGACGACCTCATTCTCTTTACAAATGAACCTTGCATATAAAAGGTAGTCCAGAAGAAACTCGAACTGGAGTTTAACATGAAAAACCTAGGAAGTATAAGTAAATGTCTAGGCATGAGAATTACCAGAGATCGGAAGAAAGGCAAACTATGGATTCATCACAAGGATTACATAGACCACGTGCTTGAGAAATTTGGTATGTCCGATTGCAATCCAGTTGCAACACCCATGGAAGCTGGTTTGAACTTAAAAAAATTCAACAGGGGACCCAACAAATAATGTCAGTGAGAGTACTGTGCCCTGTAAAGAGACAGTACCTTATCAACAGGCGGTCGGTAGCCTGCTCTATCTATCTCAAGTCTCGAGACCAGACATCTCGTACACGGTGAACTGTTTAAGCCAATTCAACAGATCTCCTCAGAAATGTCATTGACTTGCCATCAAAAGGGTTCTTAGGTACCTAAAAGGCACTAGGGACCTCAGATTAGAATTTGACAGCAGTGACAGTGATGAATTAGTGAGCTACAGTGACGCGGATTGGGGCAACGAGAACAACAGTAGACATTCGACTACTGGCGGAAGCATTAAATACCAGGGCGGTGTGATATCGTGGTTTAGCAAGAAGCAGCGAACAATTACACTCAGCACCGTCGAAGCGGAATATATGGCCCTCAGTGCCACAGTCCAGGAAACCCTATGGTTCAGAACTTTATGCAATGAACTTCGTCCCAAATCTGATCCCGTGCCCTCAGTTGTACGTTGTGACAACAAAGGAACAATTCACTTGGCCAAAAATGATGTTACCAGTCAAAGGACAAAGCATATCGATATCAGGCATCATTTTTTGAGGTAGCATGTTCAGGAAAAAGCTATTGAACTTGAATATGTGTCATATGAAGAGATGTTGTCTGATATATTGACCAAGCCCCTCAGTAAAGAAAAACATGAAAAATTTGTTTATCTGATGGGACTCAGATAAGTTTTTCTTTTGTTTTGTCACTGTCATTTAATTTTTTTTTGTATAGTAACAGTGAAATCATGACCAATTTAAGGGGAAGTGTCGGAAAAATAAATTGTCCATGAAAGTGAGACTATACATTGACAGTGGCAGTGCCTGTCTTTTGTTTTTTTAGTGTGTGTGCAAAAACCCATGGCGGCGGTATGTAGTAATGTCGAGTGTGTGTAGACTCTTAAAATATATAGTGTAATTAGCAGTGAGTCTATGTGTTTCTTGTATTCACAACCACTACTACCCCAACACTAAGCATAATTAGTTTTAAAGTATAGTAATTCATTGTTATCTAGTTTATTATCTTAGTTATTTATGTTTTTTTCCTTTACACTAACAATTAGCATATCCTTAAATATTAGTATTTAGGCATTATGTTCTGATAAGCCATTAATGTGTGATTGACGTAAACAAATGCTAACATTATGTTTGTTCTTGCATAAAGATACTATTAATGGCAGTTTACACATTACCTAGCATTCTAGTTGGAAAAGAAACTGTTGTATATTGTTATAGTTTGGTGAATTGCTGTTAGGCAAAGTTTAAGTGAGATGGATTGAAGACTTCCTCAAGAGGCAGAGACAGAGGGTAAAAGTGAGAGATTCTTTATTGCCAGAGGGAGAGGTTAAAATAAAAATAAATGGGAGAAAGACAAATATTGTTAGGTTTATGAGGAAGAAGGGTTACTAACGTACAGATGGGAAGGGCAGAAATTAGAGGATGCCTTAAAATACAAATTCCTAGGCGTAATGATGCAGAGTGTCATAGGGTGGAGACGGCAGGTAGAGAGACTGGTGTCTAATAGGGAGAAAGACATTGCTGTAGGAATGCTGGGTATGATATTGAAGGGTGTTAATTTGACCATTGTTTAAGTATGTAGCAGTGAAGTAAGACTCGTATGTGGAATTGGAATTGCGGGAGCTGGTGAAGGTGCAAAAATGGGTAGCAAGGTGGGTGAAGGATAAATGAAGAAAGCAAGGGCAGGCTCGTGAGGACAAAATGAACTTTCAGCCATCTTCGATGTTGAAGGAACTGGGATGGAGATCATTGAAGGAAAGAAGAGTAGAAAGGCTGGTCAGGATGTACAATGTAGTGAATGGAGAGGGAGGCTGAGATATGTTTGACTGTGTGTTGATAAAGGCAGAGTAGGCTATTGTAGAAGAAGGAATAACAGTGAGAATATGCAGGTGATTAGGAGCAGAACAGAGCAGGGAAGGCAGTCAATGTTTTGGAGGTTGGCGAAGGAGAGGAATTTATTTTCGGAGGAGTTGGTGACTGGGAGGGGAGTTGCAAAGTTTTGGAGGGGATCAGTAGGTGATTGATGTGAAGGTTACTGCTTGTCACCATGCAGTTGCCCAGTTGTGAATGATTTTATTTATTTATTTTTTCTTCTTCGTATTATTTCCTATTCACTTAGCTCATTTGATAACAAATTCAGGTGACTTTAATTTTAAGAATGTGTTGCCTGGCAACATGGCTATACAGCTTCATAAAGTTGGTGGGCTGAATTGTTTTCTACAGATCACGCTAGTCCATTGTGGCTAATTTTATACATTTGTTTGGAATCGTAATAACTTAATAAATATGCACTTCAAACTGTGGATTATAATTACTATTTTACTGTTGGAATTGCAAACTGTTTGGCAGAAATACACGTTTGCATTGTATTGCTTGAAATTATATTGTAAGTACAATCTGTATTAAAGTATGACCTTGCTATTACTTAATAATTTTTATATGTTCTTGTTTTCATGACTTTAAATTTTATTTCTGAAAACACCGTTTATACAAAATTTTTAATACCTACAACTTGCTGAAAATCCATCTTGTTTGTGTATATTTGTAAGTGATTTATTTCTATTCTGCATACACGAATGTCATTAATTTTTCAACTGTTCTTTGAATATGCTGATTTAATTTCCAATCAACGATTATATTATTTTCGTATTTTATACTTCCACTTACAGTTTGTGTATATTTTCGAGGGTTGTGTTTGTTACAGTTAAATTGATAGTAGAAACATGTATTTAAGCCACATTACAATATGATCGTTATTTATGAGACAAAAAAAAAAAAAATCATAATAAACTTGCGAAGGTTGAGTTACTCACGTAGTTTAACTGTAACTGGATACTTTGAGGGGGAAACAACAGAATTTTGTTACTAATCGTACAAAACCGTTGCATGGAATACAACATAAATTCAAATATACTGTAAACCTAATCACATTAAATTGAACTTCAATTGAAGATTAGAAACTTCAATAACTCATATTTACTATTAAGTCAATCTTTCAGTCTAGATAGTCTATGCTTGTTATGACTCTAAGGGAATGTTCTGTATTGCAGGAGGAGGTGGTGACTGTGAAGGGAGATTGGATAGTTCAGAATGGCTTTGAATTTGGAGAGAACACACCGTCGTGTGTCAGACCAATTGTGAGTGTCAGGTAGATTATCATCATTGTATAGTTTGTGTTCATTGTCCTCATAATTGTAAGAACTGTACCTTCGCCAATGTATGCCTAAGTGTTTTGACTCCACAAATATTTTAAAAAACAATTATGATGATAAAATCATGTGTTATAAGAATAGAAAATGTATTACAGTCTATACCATTTAATAATTCCATTAGATGTGTTCATTGTCCTCATAATTTTTAAAACTGTAGCTTCGCCAATGTATGCCTAAGTGTTTTGACACCACAGATATTTTAAATTTTACAATGATGATGATAAAAGCATGTCTTGTATGTAAGAATAGAGAATGTATTACAGTTCATACCGTATATAAATCCCATTATTTCACAGACCATAAAAAATAGGACTATGTAAACGAAGATATTATGTATCTTTCCACCACCATGTGCTTTCTAGGTGACAGTCAAAACATGCCAAGTTAAGGTATATGAATGCAATAAACTCCAAAATTTGTTGTGATTATCTTTTGATTATATTTTAAATCTCAGACAAGTACCCGTTTCCCCTGCCCTTTCATTCCAGCGCTGCTCCATACTCACCTCAAGTCACCCATGACCAGCGCTGAAGACCCTAGTCTCAAGCGCTGCACATTAATCTCAGGGTTAGGTAGGCAATATTACTGGAAAATTACTTCATATTGCAGTTATGAATAGCCTACTGTACAGATGTTAAGTTAATATAATCATTCAAGATATTACATTATTTATAGTATATTTTCCTAGGTTTGCTCAGAATTGTTGTAACATTTAATGGCATCACCAAAAATAAACAAAAATTTATGGGTAACTTATGTATGTAGTAATTACTGTTTTTTATTTCTTCTTTACACCTAAAAAGTTTAAACAGTAGCTTATTTGGTTACAACAAACTGAAATTGCAAGAACATATGACAATGCAAGCAAACATCTTTAAACTAAAATAAAATAATCCATACAAGCATTACACTGTATTACAATTAATCTTCTTGTTGCCTTCAGTTTGGTTCTGCGCTATTAGAACATACAGCAGTTATTTTAAGTTTCATATAACAGGCTATCCAAAAAAAACTTACCTTGTATGGCAGGGCCTACCTTCGAAACTAGAACAAATTTTATATCAATGTTGTCATAATCGTACCACTCACAATACTAAAAAAAATTGTAAGAATATTTTTTGCAGACAACATAGTAAAAATTTGCATTCTAACAACCTTAATGAAAGTAATACATCAACATAAAGTGTAAGTAGTCATAAACAAACCTGGGTAGGTATAATTGCCCAGATCAGATTTAAATAATTTTGGTAATAGTACATATTGTATAGAATTTAAGGGGTATGTATAATGAGATTAATAATAAAATTAAATATAATTTATAGTGTGTTTGTGGAGACAAAATATTAGCTTGAAATGTATTACGGTAGTTTAGTTTTAGGGTGAAGGTGCTGTTCTTTACCGTTCTCTGGAAGACACTGGAAAAACAACATTTAACCTTAGAATAAAGCAGCCCTCTGAAAATAAATTAAATTTATTGAAGAAAATCTGAAAATGTTGAATCAAATAATGCTGACATAATTAATAGGATTAACTCTATAGGCTGATTTAATTAGTACTACCACATCCTTTCCTGTGTAATTCAAATCAGAATTAATTAAAACTTAAAATAATATAGTTTCAAATGAATCTCAGATAAATTAAATGCTAAAATAAATGTAAAATAATTAATTATGAAGCAATTAAATGCAAGATATTAGGTGCCTAAAATAAGCTTTAAATGACTGTCTCCACGACGAAAAAATTAAGTTCAAAATACTAAATTATTATTCCCCTTTACACTAAAACACTTAAATATCCTCTCAGGGTTCTTAATAGTTCCTCGGCTAAGATCAAATGCGTCTGCACGGTAGGCTTAAATCCTCTATAAAAATCAGGACTACTGGTTCTGGACAAGCCTTAATAAATCAAATGAAATAAGTCTCTTCCCAAAATTATTAAAATCAAAATAAAACTTGATGTTTACAATCAATGAAAAGTCAAAAATGGATGTATAGTGCGTGAAACTAATTCAAGTTGGATCGGCGTCATACCAATCAGCATCCTGCTGCAAATGTGGTCATCAAAAGTCCTGCCGTGTCTTCAAATTCTTGCGCAATAAGAAATAAAACATAATTAAGGTATTTGGGCTCTTCTCAAACTCCACACGTCCTTCCTAAACTTAAACTTGGTCTTTGGTCACAGCAAAGAAATATAAAAATCGTTAGGATGGCGTTAGATTATAAGTAGCATAGCAAACATAAAAAATTCACGCCATATCGGCTTAGATGTCGGACCAAGACTCTTCCATCTCTCGTCAACCCCCTTCGCTCGCGGCTGTTCTCTAGCCTTCGTGATGGTTTACCTTAGCGGTATTTAGTTTGGAATTAGTCTTAAACAGAGACCAAAAGAAAAAAAATAAGCAAAAGAAATTGAAAATAAAACTTCTGTTTTGGATGTGAGTTCTAACAAAAATAAAAAAAATATGAATAAATAATTTTTAACTAGCTAACTAAGTAACCAGGTAGGAGCGTTCATTAACAAACCTTAGTAATTCGAAGAGAAATAAATTATACATAGATAATAAAAGAAAATTAAAACAAAATTAAGTACATACATTAGGTTAGCATAGCTGAGAAGTGAACGAAAAATATTGATTACATACAATAAAATGAATAACATTAAACTTCAAATATTCTTTTCTATAGCCAAATGCTATAATATGATTAAACAAGTACACTTTAATGCCTGGGAAATACATAAGCTTAGGTCTTCTGTTTCCTTTTGGTAATACATTTTTGCAGTTGACAGGCACAACATTTAATGTGGAATTGATATTAAATAGTACCACTTACGTACTTGCTAAAAAAAGAACATTAAACATACGGTAGTATTTTCCGTGCCAGCACCTTGAAAAAAAAAATACCATGATAGGCCTACAACGAGAACCATAAGTTTTTACCCAAAAATTCAGTTAAAATACTGTATGAGGTACCATACCAGGTAACATTTATTAGACATTTTCTGTAGTGGTTTTCTCTGGATGGCTTATGTGCTTCTTACTTTGCAAATGGTTTCACATGGAATGACCCGTGGGAGATTGAGGGGTGCGGACGTGCGTGGGGCGGCACCACGCTACCACATGGTGAAGTATATCGCCATGCATCAGCGTGGTAGGCCGAGTTTTTGCAGAGGTTAAGCTATGCTTGGCTTCAATATGCGAATATTAGGGTGCTTATATAAGTATTTATTGTAAGCACTAAAATTTTGGAAAAGTAAATTGAAGAAATAATGAAGCCAAACATTTTCTATTTCTTCTGGTATTAAGAGTTAACTCGGTGTGCTGGAACCGTGAACTGCTAGCTTGTGTTAGAACCTTTTTCGAACCCATGGGCCCAATATACTGAGATAAGAACTTGTGTTCTGCCGACGAGCAGATAGTAGTCGAGGTGCTGGCGAGGGCGTGTACAGATTGCCGCAGTACATTTATGGCGCCCAACGTGGGGCCTCAGTGGTGTTGCGCGACTGAAGAAAGGGAACGAGCCGTGGAACACGCGGAGACAAAGGGAAACTTCAATGCGTGCAGTGGAGCACGTGGAGACATAACCAGGAACAACATCCACCATCATCATCAGCAGCAGTGAGGTGAAGGGTAAGCCGGGACTCTGGGCGACGAGTAATTGTTGCAACCAATATAGTGTGATTGCCCGAGGCTAATGTGTGAATGTAAATGTATGTGTATGGCTTGTTGTTGGTGTTTGTGGAGCGTGGTCACCATCACTCACTGTTAGTAGCAACGGCATGCTGAGTTTGTTTACATGCACGTAGGGCTTGTTATTTGTTGTTTTGTGGGGCGTGCGTCACCATCACTACCTATTTGCCGCAAAAGCGTGCCAAGTCTGGTTGGAATTGCTTGCCGTGCATGCGTGGCTTTGCGCGTGGTAACCCATAGGCGGCCGTGTACAAGCGTAGTAGAGTGTTGCAATGGGAAGTATGTCGGCAGAAAATTTGCATAATCTGGGGAGTGACAGGGAGAATGCGAGGCGCGCGGAGGGCGCAGCTAAGTTAGTAAATCGCCACATGGAGGTGGTAGAGAACGTAGGAGATGGGGGTTCGAGCAAGGCAGGAAGTAGTACAGAGGGAAGTGAAAAAGGGGAAGTTTAGGACATAGAAACAGAAAATCTTACGACGAAACATTTTAACTGGGGAATAATGATGAAAATAATACAAAGTGCAAACGCAGAACTAGCCGGCAGCATCGGGAGTAAGGTCGAGGAATGTCAGGCTCGGCTCGAGAGAAAGATAGGGGAGGGAGAGAGAAAATTGAGAGCGAGCATGTTGGAGATGGTGGAGGGATCGGAGGGAAAAATGAGAGCGGAGAGAGGGGAAGAGTTAGGCGCAGTGGCTAGGAACCTACGAGAAGAGCGAGAAAGGGCTGTTGAGGAAGTTAAAGTGGAAATGACACAAATTAGGGAAACCGTAAGGGCGAGCAAAATAGCGGTGTGGGAGGCGCTAGCTAGGCTTAAGCAAGAGCAAGCATCCACGAAGGAGTGAGATTGAACAAAATAAAAAAATTCAGATTAAACATCATCTTTATTTAACAATATTAAAATGCAAGAACATTTATTGAAAATGATTGCAACAAAACGTGCGTACGTAAAAAAAATTAATTTAGACATTACTAAAATGTTTACACTTGAATCTATAAATCCTCAAGTTTTATTTTTTTTGTAAGATATGAAAAGAGTATACAGTTTTTCAAAAGATTTAGGTTACACACCTTTAACATTTAAAAGAAAGTCTCGCATTGAGTGACGGGACTGATCCCACCGTGTATATGAGAAAATACACTACGCTTAAAGGCGAAATAAATGCCAATAACAATCAACTTTAGCTCGTAAGCAGATTTAAATTACAATCAAAACGGAGCAAAACTACAGCTTTAAGCATTATGCCATGCAACTGTCCTAAACAAGCAGTACCACAAGTGAAGTGCGTAGTATACTAAAATAGTTAACGCAGCATTGCAGGAACAACAAACAAATAGTCCAAAAAGATATGCAAATCAGAAATTACCAAACCACACTAATCAATTGCAGCAAACACTAACCGTAAATTATGAGCAATAAATACACAAACTTTAAATCCACAATAAGGATAACAAACAAACTATCAATTATTTGAGTGGTAAATTGGTCAAGTTACATACTGAATTGAATACAATCCTGTTATTAATCAAGGTCAAACTGGATTCGTTTTCATTTAAACGTATAACTACGTGTAATGCTCCAATCGTCCTCAAGTGGCAAAACTAAGCAAAGCACGCACAAAATAGTCTGCATGAGACTACCAAAGGTTAAATTAAGAATACCCGCCAACGCGGTGCACAAAAGTCTCAAACACGAACAATACCAAACAAACGGTTGATCGATAATATTAAGACTATTAAACTCTAAACCCGAAAAGAATTTCCACAGATGGCTTCCGAAAGAGAAAATTTTGAAAACAGAAAAAGACAAATACTTTTAAAACTAACACAATGAGGACAGCCGCCTTACCGACATGGGGAACGAGTTCCCAAAAGCTAAAACGACAAATGGAGCTATACACTTACATGAATTCCATAGCAGTCCAGGAAGAAGAGTGAAGCTAAAAGCTCACGAGAGCACACACCACGGCTTGGCCAGGGCCTAATGACGTGCACGCATGCGCGAGGAAGAGTAGAAGGGGTGCAAAGAGAAAGTACAGAGCTAACGTAGAAACAAAGAGGTCGCATTCCGAGCCAATGAAAGTTCAAATTAAGTCCGCCGCACGCCGCCATCGCCACCACTGGAACCAGAATGGTTCAAGTCAATAAACGTAAAATTGCGGGAGCACCTGCAGGAGGCTCGGCGAACCCAGGACCGCACAATTATGGTTGAAAACATGGTAATGAGTTGTGAGGGAAAAGTAAATAAATGTGGGCAGGAAATGGCGGAGCTCAAGGAGCGAGCTGAGGGGCTCGAGACTAAGATCGCGAACACTAACAAATAAAGGGGCCAGTAGTGACAGTATCAGGAATACGATGCGCATGAGTTGGACATATCGTGAGCAAGACATACCTAAGTTCAGAGGGGGCAAAGGAGAACACCCACGTCGACACATAGCACGGTCGCGGGACTTCTTTAGCGTATATTAATGTGAAGAGCCGGAGTGAGTGTTTGTGGCCAAGCGCTCTGTGACAGGCAGGTATAGGAATTGGTTGGCGATGTACGGAAGGGAGATCAGCAGCTTTACCGAGTTCGAGGGTAGTTTCCTAAGAGAGTATTGGTGTGCACGCACTCAGGGCAAAGATAGGGCCGCACTGTACCAAGGAATGTGTCAGGTGGGGGGTATGGAGGAACATCTGGTAAAGGTGACCGAGCGCGCAAGCTATGACCAGCCGATGAGCGAGACGGATATCATTATGCTTGTTTACACGCACACGCCCCGAGATTTGCGGCGCTCGCTAGTTGGTAAAGAAATTAAAACAATTATGCAGTTTAGGCACGTGTTAATGGAATTAGACCAGCTAGGCGAAATGCGAGAAAAAATTAGGCACAGGATGCGTGAGGAACAGGCGCATTACGACGAGCAGGGCGCCGAGGCTGGGCGAGACGATCACAATCACGAATGTGATTATCCGAGTTGTGGTTAATGTCTGACAAAAAAAATGACATATGTAGGAAATGAAAGAACTGGTGTTTTTATAAGCAGGAAATGAAAGCATTATGCTTTATGGAAAAATGACATATGTAGGAAATGAAAGAACTGGTGTTTTTATAAGCAGGAAATGAAAGCATTATGCTTTATGGAAAAATGACATATGTAGGAAATGAAAGAACTGGTGTTTTTATAAGCAGGAAATGAAAGCATTATGCTTTATGGAAAAATGGTGGGACTAAAGAAAAGTGATGCTATATGCAGGACTGTTATAACAGGGTTCTACTGTATCTTGAATATACGTGGTTGTCGTTATACTAAGAGTTTCTGGAACGAAATACAGCGGATAAGGCGGGCCAACTATATATATATGGCAGAAGAACCCACATCCAGCCATACTAATGAGGATGATTCTCCTCTTCTCATTCCATAGCAGTTATAAATACACCATCCACATCAACAAGGAACTTGTCCTCACGCCCATAAATAGCAATTGTGGAACAGGAGTTAAGGCCGCAGTTGACCTCAGTTTTCAACGTCTTATTATATTTTTATATTTGTACCAAATATTTTTTTTCTTATTTTAGGAAAATTGTGATTAAATCTTCCTCTTAGGAAATTTTTGTATCTCATAATTTTTGCGTAATGAGTTCTAAACGTTTAAAATATGAACTTTACTGTTTTAAGTACGCCACTGAAAAAATTCACACTATACAGCAATGTTGTAGGCTATGATTTGACATATACAAAAACAAAAAACATATTTTTTGTAGTTCTGAAACCATTATATATATAAAGTAGGATCTCGCTATAGCGAGCTCGCTTATAGAGAGATCTCTATTATATCGAGGTATTTTTGAGAAACCGTCAAAAAATTACAAAATTATTAAATATTTTATGAAAAACTAAAAATTTTTTCACTGCAAGATCATGTGAAGCAGGCTTGCGAAATTTTCTTGCCTGTGTGAACCTGCTTGCACGGACTATAGTGACAGTGATTCGTGCCACTTACTTTTGTTATCAGTTTGCGGCGCGGCTTCTGTCCCACTCTTCCCCCCACCCCCTTCCATGCTCCGGCGCACGTGTCACATTTCTTCCGCCGCCTTGCTACCTCTCCGCGCGCGCCTTTCTGCCACACTCCCACTTCAACCTTGCCGGCCAACAAGCATTGCTCTAAAAATAGAATCCCGCCCTTTCTGGATTTCCCCTTTTTTTACATGTCATCCTTTTCAATATTCCCATTGTGTTTTGAGGTCATTGTGCTTTCAACTGTGCTTGGTTTGAGTAATTCTATTTTTAGCTAAACTTAATACTATTGTGCTTAGCTATTATTGACAACCTCACGCTATTTTATTTGGATTTCGATTTTGGTAAGTTTTTGGATTATGATTTTGGCTAGCATTGTTGACGACCCACGCAGTTTTCTTGGACTTTGATTGCGATTTTGAAGTGATTTGATAATATGAGCGGTAAGAGAAAGACCTTGGACCTCGCTACGAAGTACGAGATCTTGAAGAAGATTGAGGACGGCAAGGGGTCTAAAGCAGATATTGCAAGGGAATATGGCCTTACAACATCAAGCTTGTCGACAGACAATTTTAAAGAAAATTGTGCAGAAACATTTTCTTTAACACCCCCAATTGTGACTATACTGTACAGTCCTGTTAATTATTTGACTGTTATTGTAATGCTTTTCTAAGTTAGCGAAGTGTGTATGTAGTAAACTGTGTAATGTTAAAAAAAAAAAAAACCAGCTGCCCTAGAATAGTGATATGTTATTGTTCTATAGGCCCAGTGTGTTTAAAACGTCTGTAACTGTTGCGCCTTTACTGTGATTAAAAGTACAGTAGTAAATTGTGGCATTTTAACCACTTGGACACACTAAGTGATGAACAGAATGTAAAGTTCTAACAACAGTAATTGGAAAGGAAATTATGAGACACTAAATTCAATGCAAAGTACGAGAAAATCAAACTGGTTGACCTTGACAACTTCCGCTCACTCTCTGGCTGGCAGCTGCTTATCTGTGACACGCAAGCATATACTGCATCCCCATGACGTGCCATATGCAGCGGTCGCTCACCTCAGCCCTCTTCGCTTGAAATATTGGTTAACAGCACGCGTTGCTCCGCCCTTTAGCAAGCCAGTTCTATAAATAAAACAGCTGTCAACTGTGTTAATGTAGGTGGGGCGACGAGGTCGGGCAAGATAATGTGTTTTGATAAGAAATGCATGACTCGCATGTAAACATTTTTTAATTTTAATCATTGAAAGTAGGCTGCATCTTAGACTCGATGGCGTCTTAGATTCGAGTGAATACGATATTTTATCCCATGGTCTGATAAGATAGTCATTTTCGTAATTTTTGAAGCAGCCAGTACCGTGTTGTAAATGTCAGTGGAAGTGATGGGGTGGTATGTTGGCCTTTCAAATTTAAAAAAAAAAAAAATAGCCTTGAAATACTGATCCTTATTTTCGTTTGTTAAGAATGCAATTTTACAGCGACTACCGTATTTACTCGCATAACGGCCGCATCCTTGTTTTGAAATGATTAAAATGGTATTTTAAAAAATTCGCATAAAGGCCGCACTAGTAGGTATTTCTCAGTAGGCTACGCTGCCTTGGCCACCCCTGAACAACACAAAAACAGGGTTCAAAGCTCCCGTTACTGTCAACAAAGCTATGACCTTGGGGGGCATCACCATCTGTGCCCGCTAAGGGTTTGAAAGGGGAGGGGGAGAGGAAGGTCACGGGATGATGCGGAAACAATGGTAAACGCAGCGGACCAGTGGACCTGCAGTCACATCTACCTTCTCTGTTTCACACTCCACTTGGGTGGTCACGGAATGACCTGGAGGGGGAAGGGACGTGAGGTAGTGGTAGTGAGAACGGAATGTGCTGCAGCAGATGATGACTCACTGCGCTGTTGCCAGCTAGTCAGCTTGGAATACAACCCGGTGCTGGCGCCTGGCGGCCCGGCCGGCAGCCGGCACTACATGTGCACGTAAACACACGTTAAGCCAGCTGGTCATCGGCGAATCACAGGAATATTCTTAATATTTCTACGCAATATTAATTAATGTTAACAAGTCAGTCCTGTTAACAAATGCAAATGCAACTTTTTTCCCCACATAATTTTTTTTCAATTTTTTTTAAATCACCTCATTATGGCCGCACCCCATTTTTTGGGGCAAAAGTTTGGTCAAATATGTGCGGCCATTATGCGAGTAAATACGGTATTTGTTGCTATTTGGTTTGAGGCGATCACGCCATGCAGCAGCAGCAGCCGACGGCCATACCGTGCCAGGACACTGCGGCAGAGTGACTGAGTTTTGGACGATACTGTGGCGGCCGAGTTACGTCCCCCGCAAACTTACTTTATGTGTTGATTGCGAAGGGCACAAGCCAACATTTGTAAATAATACATGATTGAATTAATACAAAATGTTAATATTCCCTGTTGTAACAAGTTGATGCAATTTTAGGGCACTTTTTTTGTTTTGGGGGGTCAAAATCGACCAAACTCGTTGACAGCGAGGTCTCGGCAATAGCGAGGTTCGAACCAGGAACCGTAACACCTCGTTATAACGGGACTCTACTGTGTATATATATAAATAAAACAAGCTTAACTTTCATTATTTATGTTCACATTTAAATATTGATATTTCCATACCAAGTATTTTTATGTGCCTTTCAGTCATATCTTATAGAATGACATGCAATGAGACAGTGATGCTTACGATGAAAATATCAGTATGCAATTTTTGTAGGCTGTAATATACAAAACTAAAACCTAACCAATTATATTGTTTAATACAGAATAAAGTTATATTGTTTATAACATATTCACTAAAAAGTTAAAATATTTTTAAGACTGCTTTTAAAAAAATTTTCTTTTTCACTTTTAAAGACAACTGACAAGCAGATGTTGTAAAATTCAAATAAAAAAATAGTGGCACAATAATTTAAATATAAGACTTAGCACGCTTAAGCTTAACATCATGATCAGACTCATTAGTGATTGCACAAACAAAATTAAAATGTTTTGTTTTTGTTAGTTTAGAGAATGGAAAACAAATACCTCTTACACTCAAAAACCAGGTTGTTCAACAATGTGTATAAAATAAAACATTTCTCTTCATAAAAGTTACTAATCATTTTGGAATGTCTGCTAAAATTAATAATTAATTTGCTTATAAACCATATGTTTAAAATTTGTATGTTGTGGTGGTTTTGTTTAAAATACATGTTTAAAAAAAACAGTTTTCATGATTGGACCCCTCCCCCCTTGCCCTTCAAAGCGAAGAGAAGAAATACATTACGAAAGGCTGGGGTCTTACGAATCTGGACTTCTGCAGCTAGGCCATCATTCTCATTTCTCAGGAATATTGGTCTCCTAGACATTTGGTGTAACATGACTTTGCTTTTTCTGTTACACAATAAATCGTTTTCTTAATGCTGTATATGCTGTTATTGTCAGTAAACTCCTAACATATATTTAACTTGAATTACATACATAAAACCCTCTTTAAAAGATAGAATAACTTTTACGATTCTGTAAATACAATTGAAATTTGGCACGTTTATATTTTTCTGTCCCTTCAAAAACTTCTTAACAGGGTTTTATCATTGTGTTACAGTAACACTTGAAAATTTGTGTAAACATTTCACGTAAACAAAAAAGGTATTAAAAAGTAAGGCAAGTTATGTGTATGAAATTAGCAACATTTAATACTAGAGTTCGTTATAAAACACTGTCAACAATTTGTACAGTTACCAACTGCAAGTAGTTTCTCAATAGATTCATGGAGTACCACAATGAACCACGACTTTGCTGACCGTTCAGTCTGGTTCCTTGAAAATTACAAATTACAATATAATGACATTATTGCTAACCCTACTATACAGCGATACGTCATTAATACAAAGTGATATTTATTCCCCTTGGAATGGGAGAAGAAATGAAATAATTGCTTGAGTGTTCAATAAATATTTTGTTGAAGCATTAAACCTTGCAATATCAAGTTTTCAAGTAAAAGAAAGTCATTATGGGGATAGACGGAGAGACCAAAATTTTAGAAACATTTTAAGGTTTTAGTGAACACCTGTTAAAACAAACCTCATTATTACAAACAACCAAAATTTTGGTCCCTTGAGGTTTGTGTTTGACTGTATGTATCTCATCACAAATTACATTTATGAAACTTAAAATTTTGCAGTTGTAATGGTACAAGCGTAATCTGTCAGCTTCAGCATCCAAGTGCTGACCAAGCAGAATAATATCTCCAGTCTCCACGGCGTCACGTGCAGCGGCAAGGTTTCTTATCTCAGGGTTCAATAGTTATGTAGGTTCGAGAACACGTGGATGGATAACAATAATACTCGTTAATTGGTGCAACTTTTTACTGTTGAACTTT
>PNEQ01025908.1:0-17300 GCA_003012365.1 Medauroidea extradentata
CGTAAATATCATACATGTTGGGAACTCTTTAAGATGCCGGCCTGACAAAACGGTAGCGTTTCTGATGCACGATGCTCTGGAGGCATCCAGGTTGTTTTTCTTTGCCGATTTACTGACTGCCACGCGCGCTGTGATGCTATCTACCGTGTGCAAAAAGGCTTAATAAAATCAAGTTTCTGTTCCATAGCACGCATCTCTTCATTCATTCAGGGTTCGAACCCACTATTTTCCCTGAGAAATTAGAGTGTGTTTCATACCGACTGGTGTTTAGTCGTGAGCTACGTGGAGCTGTGTGTGTGTCCCAATCACATTCGGTAGCTCACCGCGAGGTGGGGCCGAGTGGGGCATCATATATATTTTGCGACACAAGTGAGATGGGCAGACAGTACCATCACAATATAGAAGTGCTGATGAACTTGTTCACAGCAGGCTGTAGTGCCAGATGCCTGTCGTGTACTCTAGCGCACTGTTTCTCATGGAGCAAATCACACAGGAACGGAAGAGTGAACATTTGACACGTCAAAGATAAAAGTGAAGGAGTTGAGAGCATGTTCAGCCAACCTCAATACACAATGCCTGTACTAAAAAGTCTTGGTGAGAGTTAAATGGAAGATAATGAGATCTATAAAACATCACAGAAAGGCAAATAACATTTCGGTGATGAATATATGTGAGGTAGAAAAGTTTTCTTGTGCAAGTTGTTTTATTTTCAAAGTAAGTTATGTATCTTATGAAATATTTCAGTTTCTTAAGTAACTATTTTAAGAGATTTTACACTGTTGTCTTCTTTTTTATCAACACACAACACTAAGGTTTCTTAACCTTTGTGCCATATTTGGAGATAAATATTTTACAGAATCCTTGCTTGACCAACTTTAGTTTCCATAACCCAGCTTTAGGCTGTCAATACAAGAGTAGACGCTGCTTAAAAATAGCTTTTGATAGTTTAGTTATATCGAAAAAATATAGCGTTTCAATTCCAAATGAAGCTATGCAATAATAATGGTGTAAAATAAGTCGCTAGGCTAACAAAGTAATATAACGGACAGAAGTACAAGTACTTACAGGTGATACTTGTAATCAGGTACACACACACGAAGGGTTTGGCACACGTTTCTGGACTGCAGTGCGACACGTCATGCCGCCCGAAGAAGCCAGTTTAATATTGGTGAACCGTTGCGACTGCGCTTCTGCAGAAAAATGTGTCGTCCCTTCGTGTGTACCTATTTACAAGTATCACCTGTAAGTACTTGTGCCTCTGTCTGTTATATTACTTAGCTAAGGTCATGATCTTTCATTTATTTCAAACATTTGTGAATAAATCAAATATATTTTAACTGATTGCTTTGAAAAATGTTGAGACTGTGAACAGTCATATGATACACAATTTTGCCAGAGCGTTTTTTAAAATAACGTATGTTTGCTAGCAAAAAATTATTGTCCTTCATTTTGGTTTATTTTGACTACAAAATATGTGATATTACAGGAGGAAAAGTATAAAAATCTGTTCGGTGTATTGCAACAGAAAATTTCAGGTACAAATGATGATATATAACTGGTAAAACTGTAAGAATAAATTTTTGATATTTGTATTAATTTGCGTTAAATGAAATATTTTCGAAACCACAGCAGAACTGAAGAGTGACACCTTAAACTACACAATAAATATTACTGTTATTGTTATACCAAGGAATATGGAATATTTTATCATGTAATTCATATATCTTTTAATGAAAATTCTTTTTAAGTGAATCAGACTACTACAAATCAAACCTGCAGGATAAAATATGCGCAAGTTTAAATAAGGCTATATTGCCAGTACCACTTTTTAATTTTATTGATATTTTGTTTAAATAATATCTTATAGACATAAACATGAATAACTTTGGATTTCGAACCACAAACATAACTGAGTTTTACATGTCAAAATTATATTTTTATGCTGACATAGGTGCGTGTCATGAATGTATTACATTATGCTGTATAAAAAAATTGTTTAGAATGCTGGTGTAACTGTTTGAGATGTATTAATACACAATATCACATTATTCAAGGTTAGTAAATAATAACATGCAGTGGCGTATTTTGAACGTCTTTAATGGGAGGTCACACGATATTAATAATTTGGGGTGTAATATTCACTGTTACCCCACATTAGGGCGGGGAGTCTGGAAAAATTTGGATTTTGAGGGTGCAAATTGGTGCTGTAAGCAGTTTCAGAATCTAAATGTTAGATACATAGTTGGCAAACAGTTGAGATTTAACAATTTTTTTTTCTGAAACTCCTCACAGTATTTTGTAAATTTATTTCCGTATTTTTGATACATGTGCTTTTTAAAATTTACCTACCAAGTTCGTATCTTTACTTTTGTATGCAATGTGACTTTGTGCAACACTGGAAAAATAATTTTAGCCAGCTTCTCAGTGATTGTATAAGCATTTCTGTGCAATATACTTCTTTAACAGAAAATAAAATAGTAGCTGGTTTTCACTTTTTGATTTAGTGACTTTAATGTTTCACATTTCTTTCATTGCTGAATTTTCTTATTTTTTCAGACTTTCTTGAATATATGTACAAGTTTTTGTTAGCACACACACACAAAGACACACACATTTATATTAAAATTACTAAATTAAGACATTGAAAAAACATGCTGTGTTATGGTACACAGAAAATTACTGATAAATTATAAATATAGTAAGCATGATTTTTGTTATTAAAAGCTGATCATTTTCTTCACTGGATTATTCCAAATAAAACATAAACTCAGTTTACTTATACTGTAAGCATAATTATTTTGGTAGTTTTGTAATCTGTGCGTCTTAGCTGAAAAGGACAACGCCAAACCATTTTGTCTGCCTAGATTTTTTTTTACAAGTTTTTGTTAATACACACACTTGCCAAGACAGACAAATTTATTTTAAAATAACTAAATTAAGTCATTGAAAATTATGTTAAAGCGCATAGAACGTTATCAATAAATTTTAAGTTAATGAGCATGATTTTTTATTTTTTGTTATTAAATGCTGATCATTGACATTAATTTATTCTAAGTAATAAATAAACTCAATTTACTTGAACTGTTAGCAGAATTATTTTAGCAGTTTGCTCATTTATGCATCTAGCTGAAAAGAGCTAAAAGCTATATTTGAGAAAACAATGACACAGGACAAATTGTCAGTCATCACTCGTCTCAGAAGCGTAAACATTTGTAAATTTACAGTACTTCTAAAACCTCTCAAATCAAGCAGTTGAAAATGTTTCAGCTGGGCTGATTAGGGCATTTATGGTAGAACAAAAATTACAAAGTAAATAATAAATTCAGATTCTCAGTTTCTGAAAAGTCTGAGTCTAATTACTACAACTACTCTGTAAAGTAGTACTAGTTCAAGACGAGAGAAGTAAAATAAGTACACATGAACTTTTCATACTATGACAAAGACTAATTAAAACTGTTACACATCTTTTTAAGTTGTGCATCAAGAGGTTTTCAAAATATTAAGTAATTCATCAGAGCCGGTAGTTTGTGGCACCATACGGCACAGCGTATTCTTGACTGTGGCAACAGTTCAAAAATGTCGACATCGACGTATTTCAAACATTCCATATTTAGCTAACTTAGGTTGAGTACGGTCTCTACTAAATATATGCTGGCGTCACGTAACATTGCTAGCTATTATACGTTTTCTTGGTGTATTACAAATTACGTGTCATCACAATATAGCCCAGTCCTAGAATTTAGCAACAAAATTTGCAGTGCGTTATGACAGGTTTAAAACCGAAACTTTCAAAGTACATGCATGTGATTAATGTAATTACTACCCCCAAACCTCATTCTTAATACATGGGGTTAGCACCAATAAAACGTAACTTATGGTGCAAAAAAAAAAGACAGAAATGGTCATTGAAACAAAGAAAAATTAGGCAAGTGAAGAATTTAAAAAACATTAAACTTTAGAACTAATTTGTATTCAAAAGTGTAATGAAAGTTAAAAAAAAAAAACTATGTTACATATACATATTTTTTAACTGGGTTAGTCAAGTCAAAACTCCAAGTAAATAAATTCATTTAATTTCGGAACAATGAGAAAGTTTGATACCACAATATAAAAACAACTCATTGATGTCCAGTCACTTAATTTTTCTTAAAAAAAATTGTTGAGTGTGATTGCATTGCTTCACTGCAGGTAAGATTTTCACGAAATAACATTGTTGTAGAGCAAACAATGGTATAAGCTTGTGATGATATTTAGCTTGAAAATAGATGGCTTGTAATGCTTCTTTTCTTTGCTGCCATGAAAGACAATAGAGGTGAAGCCATTAATAAACCTGCAGATACAAAGTTTAAATTTGGAATCAAAATTATCAATAACGACTTCTCAATATATAATTTTTAATACAAGCGGGTTTGTAATGACACTGCTTAACAAAAAATTAGCAAAACCTTTACTTTTTTTGGCTGCAAACAAAGCTATATTACAAGTTATTTTCATTTTAAATGTCACCGCTAGCTTGCACAATTGTTTCAAATAGTAAGTATTCTCTATAAAATTTCTAGACAAATATTTACTCTTTTTATTTTTAATACCTTCATCAATATTATTATTATTATTATTATTATTATTATTATTATTATTATTATTATTATTATTATTATTATTATTAATGTTTTTTCCCAATTTAATCTTTAAGCAAATAATTGTTTTTGTAAATTATTTTCTGTTAGAATATTTCTTAAGAAGAAAACATTAGTTTGAAATGACCATAATTAAAATTTGTCCACTGAGAATTAATGTTAATTTTACATTGGTTCTCGATGTGAAATTCTTGTCTGTATGGTAGATATTAGAGTCCGTAAGTGTGGTGTCAATCTCAGAGCCTTGGCGGAACAAGAACAGGGATTTACGTGGTAAAAATATTTTCGGTGGGGCTCGGTAAACTTTCATGATACCACTCTAGGACAAAACTTTTTTTCTGTATTACAAAGAAGAAAATATTGCTAATGATTGAAACAGTAAAAATGTTTCAGTACTCGTTTACAATTTTTATTTGGTCATTTAAATACTTATTTGAATATAGTTTTTGAGCCCATAGAAAAATCACCTTAAAGATCTTGCAGTAATATGAGACACAACAAAATTAAAAAAAAAAAAAAAAAAAAAAAAAATAATGTAATTAGTCGTGAGACATAGGTTCCACAGGTAATTAATATCCACCTCATAAAATTCTTATTTCCACTATGGCTGTGAAATAAGCAGCACCCTTAAGGCCAGGCTTCAAGGTCACAGTTGTGATTCTCGGTTGCTAGTCAACGTGACGATGTTGAATGTGCAAAGCCCAAACGCCAGGAGGCGACTGACTACGAGTGCCAGTCAATTAGGGAAGTGTAGTGCGACGTTGCCATCATAGTGTAGTGGCTGTGAACTAAGCCTACTCCCACATATCTCCCTCGCAGACTCATAGCCCCGGTGAAGAGTGGAATATTAGTGATTGTAATACATTACACTTCAGCAGACCATACATGTAGAGGTCTTACTTGTGCATACAGAATAATGCAAATGATTACTATGCTGCTGTTAGTTGTTTCTCCAACTTTGAAATTGATTATTCTAAATAACCTTCCTGTTCAACCTGAATTCAGGCAGCATTTAAGGATTCCCGGCATTTGTCTGGAGTGAAAAACTGGAAAACATAAATAACGATGCCAAGGTGGGATGTCGAGTAATGACAAGGGCTGTTCGATATTTCGATATATTCATAATTATCGATATCAAAACAAAAAAATTTAACTAATATCTACATTTTTAAATATCAATATATCAGTGTTACAATATTATTGAAATCACCTACATATTAATATTGATTTTGATATATAATGAAAATTATTTCATATAATACTGTAAAACGGGGTTATTAGAAACACTTGTGTGAATAGAAACAAAATTAGAAATAAATTCTTAGCTGACACCTTTTGCTTAAAAAATTAATAATTACTATAAAACTACTACTTGTATACTGTTTTATGTTGCCTACCTAAAAACAAAAATTTTAAAACATAATTAATATAACAAAATTGAGCTTTAAAATTGTGATTCTATTCACCCCAGTGTTTCTAATAACTCTGTCTTATGGTATCGGTATCGATAACATACAGAAAAGAATTTCAGTATAATATTAATATCAATAATATACTGAAAATTATTTCTGTGCAATATCAATATTGATAATATATGGAAAACAATTTCGACAATACTGATAACGTAACAATATTATCGAAATCACCGAAATATCGATATAGACAGTATACTGATAACAATTTTGGTATTTAAACATACCGATAACTAACAAAGCAATGGTAATGTAACAATATTATCAAAATTATTGATATATTGATACTGACACACCAATAATGAATTTGGTATTTAACCATACCGAGAATTATCAATATATCGATAACTATCAATATCAAAACCAAAAATATAACCCATATATAATTTTCTAAATATAGATATATCAGTAATACAATATTATTTCAACCATGGGTATACTGATAGTTTCTGTGTATTGAGAACACTTACATAGAAATTAACATTGCTATCAAAATTTACAGTATCATCGAAACTGACAATTGCATTGTTATTGTTTTTGCACCTAACTATGTTATTAAAATTAAAATTACTATCGAAACCACTATATCACTGAAATCATGATTGGACAATATCGTTATTGTATGAGAACGATATTATTTACGCTCGGTAAATTTTCAGTATTTTAAATAGTCATTGCCAATTACATTTTCACTTATTTTGCGAAGATATGTGATATTAAAGATAAAGGTATGATTGAAATAATTAGTACCATCATTGACGCTGTCTTCGTTTACCATCGGTAAATCTAATTTGTTTCTCACATTACTTTAGTAAGGTATATATTTTAAATTCTTCAATTTCTTTTAATGATTTAATATGCATAAATTTACATGTTTCTTTCAAATATCAATCTCACTAATGACAGTATACTAATTAAACATGCCACATCGGCTATTTACATGTAAAAGCTTTAAAATACAGGGTACTTGGTTTGAGATTTAGAATTTACACTGTGAAAAGTCGAAGGTAGGTTAAATTTTAGGTGTATGCCATACACAAAGTGTCACCCAGGTTTATTAATGCACTTGTGAAGATGTAACTACCAAGCATAACGTAAGTAGTGTTACCAGGGTTAGCGAGAGAGATATATAGACGGTCATGGTTTAGGGCGCCACTCCATGGATTACGGGCATGGAGACCCGGCCAGTCTCTTTCTCAGGGTGTGACGTCGCCCGCGTGGCTCTAACACTGAAATCACTCACAGAAATCTACACAGCTTTATTTCTTTGCCAAAAAGCTCTTATGTGGGCTCTTAAAGGCATCCCACACGCCTACCGACCGAAGTTCAAGCAACCGACGACGTTCTACCTCTCTCCTCGACACTACCACCTCAATCTCTCCCCCTCAGTCCCGTGATTCCCCGTTTCTCTCATCACAGTGCCGTGATTCCCCAGTTCTCTCCTCACAGTGCGGTGATTCCCCAGTTCTCTCGCCCCAGGCTTACCACTTCTGCTGCACTTGATGACTCATTGCAATTATAATTCAACAGTAAAAGAATGGAGATTAAATACTAAACAATGATAATGAATCCCTTATACCCTAAGCACAACATTTTTTTCTTTAAGGCACAACCTTTTTTTTTTTTTTAAACTGTAATGTTGGTGTTGCAAGTAGCAACATATCGTATCACGTAGCAAATGTAAACAAAACACAAACTTAACATAAAAGCAATAAAGCTTCAGTGGAAAATAACACAAGCAACTTGAGGCACAGGTTGAGAATAAATTAATTATTTGACACTTTTAAACAACTTCATCTCAGCAAGTGAAAAGGTACGTTGCACAAAGGTTATGTTTCATTCGACCTTGGGGCACTACATAACTATATAGGCCTACATGACGGGAGTCACATCGGGCTCAATAATGTAAGGGGCGAAGCCCTGACGGACGTCAGTAGTGATGTACATTATTTATAGACTATCTCTTGTAATGTTACGATTTCAGTTGGGAGCCGCGGTTGGCGTAGTAGCGTGCACACTCTCCTCCCACAAAGGCAGTCCAGGTTCGATCACCTGCGGGGTCTGTACCCAGATTTTCGTATGTGGGAATCATGTCGGACAATGTCGCTGGTTGGCTGGTTTTCTCGGTGATCTCCTGTTCCCTGCATCCCATCATTCCGGCGCTGTCCATACCTTGTGTCACCCCTCACAAGCACTATTGATACTCAATGCCAGCGCTTAAGACCTAGATGTTACGTGCTGACCAAAATCTATTCACTACGTAAATTAACACATCTCGTGTATTTACGACTTTTAAGTGATGCAAACATGTTTATCAGTTTTTAGTTTTGCATTTTTTTCTCTGTAAATAACATCAAGTAGTATTTCATTACTACTCAGCATGCACGGATAATGGCCATGTGACACTCACAAGGCGCTAATGAAAATTCAGATGGGTAGGGTAGGTTAGCCAAAATTTCATGTTTTTGGTATTTGGAATATTACCCGAGTTAAGTTTACCTGTGTTGTAATATTTTTTTTTGTATTCCCGTCATCTTAAAACCATGAATATACCTGCCGTAAGGTAACATGATACTTTCTGGAAACCCTGCTTCTATTTTAGATCTGTTTTCACACCAACTATGCATCTTTCCACCAAATATAAACAATGACATTGCCAGGCTGATGGCTGCACTGCAAGCCGACACACATTGTTCATCTGCCACCACTAATTACGTGACGTCTAAAATATTGTAAAATATGTAAAGAATATTAATGTGTCTATGTTGATAACAAAGAAAAAAGAATATGGCTATGTTGTAGTGAGTAAGTAAATACATGTAAACAAAACAAAAAAGTAAAAAAAGCTACAGACAGGACAAATGTTGTTATTATTGTTTCATATACTGATATAATTCTAAAAGGTTATATATAGGCCCCGATCATGTATTGTACCGTGCCTGACAACAAATCATCGTAATGTTGGCCAGCAGTAAACATATAAGCAAAATCTCAGAATAACTACAGTGTAGGCTACTTGCAAGTTCAAGTTCACGAACATGCCTGCCAGTGCAACAACCCAGTTTCCGCAGCTAACGGACACAAATTAAAAAAAAACTGGAAATTCAGACTTACGTGATTATTGGACAAAAAGGGAGTAAAATGGACTGTAGATGAAGAAGTGAGTGCGAACGAGCTCAGTGCAACGAAGTAAGAAGAAGCCAAAGTGGCAGACAAAAAAGACGA
The DNA here is from genome assembly GCA_003012365.1 of Medauroidea extradentata. Classification (NCBI taxonomy): domain Eukaryota; kingdom Metazoa; phylum Arthropoda; class Insecta; order Phasmatodea; family Phasmatidae; genus Medauroidea; species Medauroidea extradentata. The sequence goes on from PNEQ01025908.1 coordinate 9,335, forward strand.
AGAATCTCATAATTAATTGTGTCAGTGATCACCATACTGACTATGCTATGAACTGTAAACCGCTCAGAACATGCTGACAGCGTTGAGCAACTTGTTCGAGAGAAAAAGTACAATATCGAAGCTGCTGGTCAGAAAGAAGTTACTAGGCCTATAATGCACAACCTCGCTTCAATACCACTTCAACAGGTTTGATAATTTGGTAAGGGAACTGGACGTGAGGGGTTGAAAGCTTGAACCAGATGACATAGTGTGCCATTTATTACTAACTATTCCAGATAAACATGAAAATGTAATCACTGTGCTGGAAACCTTGGACACGGACTTAACTGCGGATTTTGTAAAATCTAGGCTGTTAGATGCTGAATTAAAATCAAATCACATGCATCCCGCTGAAGTAGACGAAACCTCATTTAGCGCTAGGTTTTATGATAAACTGAAGAAGTGTTACGAATGTGGGGAATCAGGACATTTTTCCAAAAATTACCCCAAGCTAGCTAAAAGTGGATATCGAGGTTACAGTGATAATGTCAACACAGGTGGCTATAGAGGCAACAGTGGAAATTTCAACAGCTATCGAGGTCGTGACGGAGGAGGTTACGTGAGACATAAAAGTCGTGGGCATGGTAGTCTAGGTGGTTACACAGGCTCAAATAACTACTTCTGTCAGGAATACGAAGAGGGGCCAAGTGAAAAGAATTTATTTGTAGCAACAGTAGAAGAAACAGCGTTGTCCACTGAAGGACAGAACAGAGTCCAGTTCGTTCTCGACTCACAAATCACCTAGTTAACATCAACTTAAAAAACTTTATGTCTGAAGTTAAGGATCTCAAGCAGCCAGTACAGATCAAGGTAGCAAATGGAGACGAGTTGATAGCAAAACAAATGGGAACTCTTAGAATATACAAGGGTGACCTGATGATAAAACTGGAAGTTTTCATAGTTCCAGACCTGACACTAAATTTGTTGTCAGTTTCGAAGACTGTAAAATCTGGTAAGAAAGTGGTTTTTCGTAGAAACTTTTCTGAGATAGTCAATAAGCGTTTATACATTCAGTGTTCTCTGACTGGGAAACTTTATGTGGTTGATTTGTCACTGAAACACAGAGCAATGTTCTGTAGCAACAATGGAAGATTTGTGGCACCAGAGGCTTGGTCACCTAAATAGAAACAGCTTGAAAGGAATGGGTTTGCCAACCTCAACTGAAGTATGGGACTTATGTCACCAAGGGAACGCAGAGGGAAAACCATTTCACACTGTAGAAAAACCAAGGTCTCAAAGAATTGGAGAACACCTTTATACAGATGTGTGTGGACCAATAAACTAAATGGTGAAAGATATTTCCAAACAATTATAGATGACCAGTTACATTTTGTCATTGTACAAATACGTCAGAGGCAACAAAAAACCTGAAGAACCACATTAATCTGTTAAATTCCCAACTAGGAGTGAACTCTGTCTGTCGACTGCATTGTGATAAAGGAGGGGAGTTCACCTCCACAGACTTGAAATCTTTCTTCTCGAGCAAGGGGATCAAATTGGAGTACACAGCTCCGTACTCTCCACAAAGCAACAGGTGTGCGAAAGGATGAACAAGACTCTATTGAATAAAGTAAGAAGTATGTTCATTGACACATGCAATATGTCTTCTTTGACAATTTGAAGTTATTTAGATTCAAAGCTAGATAACTTCAAATTTAAGAGGGATGTAAAGAATATTAATGTGTCTTATGTTGGTAACAAAAAAAAATGAGAATGTGGCTACGTTATACTGAGTAAATAAATACACGTAAACAAAACTAAAAAGTAAGGAAGCTACAGACAGGACAAATGTTGCTATTGTTTCATATATTGATATAATTGTAAAAAAAATGCTATATTGAAATATATATTTTATTTCATTTCCTGAAAATTAACACATTATGTACACATTCCATTAAACAATTTTCAATATTTGAGCCGCTGTTCATAATATGTAGAAAATCTATTTCTACGACATCAGTGCCAACCCAACCATTCTCCAACTATCGTATAACAAACGTGTTTAACTTATTTTTAATATAATGGTTACAAACAATTTTCATACTTGCGTACACGTAACAATAAAAAATAAAAATATTAATTTATCTCACCATACTGCTTTTGCATTTGCTTAAATAGTTGTATGGTAGTAACGTAAATATTGCTTGTAATTTTTTTCAAGAGTTTGTTTCTAAAAGTATCAACTTACCGTGCAGTGGGTATAGCATTGCAGGTGTTATCAAATTCTGGTAATGGACAAAACCTGGTCACGTGATGGAGATGACCTACTCCAGCGACTAAATTTTCATAAGCGCTTATAGTCTACATTGATAACAGATCAGCCACCTTCCATAGTCAACAAAACGTGCGGGACAGCAACGGACCATGGGAAATGATCTCAGATTCTCGAAACTTCTCTCGTGCTACGCCTGAACCAGGCCAGTATACCATGCCATCTCTATTGCTACTCACTGTCAAGTTGGGCGGTTGATTATCTGCGTAAAGAATAGTATTGAGCAACCGAAAAAAAAAAAAAAAAAAGAAAGTTACGGAGTTTAGCCTGGAACTACATATTTTGATATTGCAGAAAGTGAAGCCATAGCGAAATGCAAATTATGTAACAATTATAATAATAATCTACGTCAGTTATAATCATATTTTTCATTAAGTTTTAAGTAAAATTACGTAAGATATTGCAACTAAAACTATGATGCATGGTGTGAGTAGGATTACCAGACACTGAGAATAAGAAATGAGGACAGTCAAAATGTTAAATATGAATGGGAAATATTTTCTAAGATCCATGACTGCTGGCGTCTGTAGCAACTCCAAAACATGAAACACTTCCCATTGGCTCAACAACAATGTTGGTTGCATGAGGAGCAATGACATTTGGAAAAATTGCTTCTGCTTTGGTTCTAGCACATTAAAAGTTTTTTTGCAGTTTCCGAGTCTTGAAAAATTTTCTTATTCAGGCTTGATGTACAATCCATTGATTTAAAGGAATTTTCTCTTTTGCAATTTTTCAGAAGCAGTGAACAAGTATGGTTTGTTGTAAATCGGCACCACATAAATGCATAAACACTCAGTTACTTTTAAGTCATTAAAGTTCTGAGGAAAAATAATGTTTTGTATGCAAAGAATCCAAAACCAACTAAGCTTTGGGTGTTCTGCATGATTTTAGCTGTCTTACATAGCTCTTCCTGCCATCTATATTTATTTACAATAGCTTGCAACACACAGAAACACCGTGCTCCGTAGCCTGTGCCTAATGTATATGCTGCAACGTGTCATTGAATCATAGACTAATGAGGTAAATGATTTGGCAGCTCTGCTACACACACGCGCAAGCACACACGACAACACAAGCATCGTGATGTGACAAGCTGTCTTGTGCGATTCATTGTTTGTGTTTGTGTGTGAGTTTTTGTTTGTTTGTGTTGTGTGTGTAACAGCAGCTCCGTGAAGATTATAAATCAGCCCTGGGACACTGTCATGTATGCAAAGCCTATCCTATTAAAAAATCTAAACATTTTGAGCTTCAAGAAAATTCCGGCCGGATACAAAAAAATACATAAGAAGGAGGACCTGTGCTCCTTTGCCGGACGTCTGGTAAACCTAGGCGTGAGGTCCTACATGCAAGAATCCAGGAGTCAACCCCATCGAGAATCGAACCCGGATTATCTTGGTGGGAGGCGAATGATCTGACAGTTCGTCCACAGAGGCCCCCTATTTAATTTAGTACTGAACTGTGCAGTTACAGAAGATGATAATGGGAGTGGTGCATGAGGTATTGAAATGCTTGGCAGACTACATTCAAAACTTTAGGTTCCAGTTTTCTCCGTGTGTGGCCTCGATCTGTTTAACTTAATGCCCTTCAAAAATTGCATCAGTGATAAACTTGCAGCAAAGAGTTCAAATCATGGTAAATCTATCCCAGAATAGCTTATCTTAGTTAACAGCTATTCGTCAAACTTGGTTCGAGTATAAATGGGATTTTAAAGTCTTAATTCTGCAATAATAATCTAGCAAATTTTTCCTGTCTTAGATGGTGACTTTCCTTGACATAGAAAAATCATCAACAATCAATGGAGGGGAAGAGAACTTGCACATTTGCATTTATTGATATAATTTTATGCCATCTGTGCCATCACTGCATTGCGAATGTTTAGGGAATGTGTACATACATCGTCTGGAACACTTCAAGTGGGATGTTAACTACACAATGCATTAACATTGGAACACTTATTTTCTTGTTTTTAGAAATGTTATTTTAAATTAGAATGTGTTTCTAAACCTACAAGTTTGGTACTATCAACACTTATTACAAATTTTGAATACAACTGTATCAAGTTAATCGCACATGTTAGGTTAGTTACAGATTTCATTAATTTTAAAAAATTGGGATGGTGATAACTATCATAGAAAAATCCCTATAAAAAATAAAATGTTATGAAAAACCGAACTAGAAAAGTTGATATAAAATATTGATGGTATTGGCATATCAATATTCAATATACCAAAAAGTTAACGTTATTAATATACAGTAAAGTTTGTGTTGTCAATAGGCCTACATCAAAAACATACAATATTATCAATATACTGAAAAGTTACAATATTATTAAGATACCGTTATTTACGATATTATCTGTATATCATAAAGTTACGATATTGATATACCAAAAAGTTAAAATATTTTCAATACAACCAAACGTTACAATATTATTGATATACTGAAAAGTTACAGTGTTATCAATATACCGAAAAGTTATATTATCTATATACCAAAAAGTTATGATATTATTGGTGTACCGAAAATACAGAGTATGCAATTGAATTTAATATCGATATCACAAATTGAGATATCGAAGAGCCCTAGCAACGACGTGTGAGGCTGTGAGTTTGAATCGGCCACTACGGAGGCATTTCCATTTTTTATGAGTTTCACAAATAAAAGATCTTTAAAATTATATGAGCAATGCTTACTTGGTTTGTGTATGACACTGTACAAAAATAACTAAACAGCTAAAAAAAATACTCATTCCAAATTCTTACATTTTGTTGTTTGTGCCCACATGCATGTTTTGGAGTCTTTGCCAATTTTAAATGAACGTACTTTTGCTGTGTTCTCTTTCCTGCTGATAAAGTTGAAACCCTGAACAAATTAGTTTTGAAGTACTACTTACGTCGTTGCCTATTTTAATAATAAATCAGCAAGTATTAAAAATATGTACTACATTTTAATATTTTCATGTTGTGCTGCGAAAACACATGAAGTACTTAGACCTACTCACATGCTCGCTAACCTAACAGTCTATAATTGCAACCAAGGTTACTTATATCAATATTTAACATTTATAATGTTGTTCCTGTTTCCACCATAATGGAAAGGAAAAGCATGTAATGAAGCTCATCCTTTTTATTGCAAACGAATAATAGTATATTGACTAAATTTTATTGGATTGTGGACATACGGACATACGCCATTGCTCATGTTTAGCTGATCAAATCTGTGTTGAATGAAAAAGTACGAAAACAAACCAGAAAAACAAATATAAAAATCAATCCCAGAGGAAATCTGTCAATATTTCTAACATTTGAATAAAATTGTGTACCAAAGAAAGAAGGGTGTGGTGTGCTAACACTGAATACTAATTCCTGTACAGTAAAAAATATAATACATAATAGCAACATAAAGTGTAATTTCCGTATCGTCGCAAATCCAAAATAACCGTCACTGACATTCATAATAACACAGAGAAATGTCATCAATGACAAGTATTTGCTTTTCAGACATTATATTCACTAAAATTTGGTGCAATAGTTACTCCATTTTAAACTAATTCAAAATTATGTTACATACGTATATAAACATTCACAGGAACTGTTCAAGAACTGTTCAGCCAAACATGAATGGGGTGTAGGAGACACAAAGACAAGACTTTTTTTAGAGGAACAAAATGCCGGTTAAGGGTGTTCAAGTGCAGTAAAATCATATTTTTATGTTTCTATGAAACAGTGTTAGTTTTATAGACAATATTTGTGAGTACAGTTTCCTCTTACAAAACAATTTTAACTTTCATAGTTTTCTCATAACAATGTGTCAAAGTCAAAATTTGCATTTTCTGCTACCATGCAAATAGTGAAAACCAATTGACTTACGTAAATGAAATAATTCACAGTGAAATAACATGCCATGGGCTACGTAATGAAACATTTCAAAAGTATCCCATGAACTATTTTTATAGTTAAAAAAAATGTTGAATTGGCAATTTTTTTCTGTAACTTTGCAATATTTTTAAAAAATTCAAAATATTAAATTGGAGGTTTTAAAATGTTTTATTGCAGAGATCATGAAATGTTAGTTCATACTGAATTATTTTATTTAAGTAGATCAATTAGTTTTCGCTACTTACATGGCAGCATAACAAGCAAATTTTGACATTGATTCACCGATATGAGAAAACTATGAGAGCTACAATTTTTGTAAGAGGAAACTGTATTCACAAGTATCAGCTGCAAAACTTACAATATTTCATATAAATATAAAGTTATAATTTTATCGCACTTGAACACCCTTACTGTCTCCTTGCGACATAACAGTCGTGAAAAAAAAAGTCAGAAAATTTGGAATCTGTATTTGGGGCTATGCAATGAATTGGCTGAGTAGATTGTGTGCTGTAATATTGTTTCCTTCCCTTCACCATCCGTACCGAGGCAGCTGTGCTCAAGGTCATTGATGTGGTGTTCCAGTGTGTTTCTGTACCAGTCTGCTGTGCACATCCATGCGCAAATTTAAAAAAACAAACAAATTTTCTTGTATAAAAAATTTTAATTTTATTTTAGAAATTCATTGCATGTCAATCAGACAAGTCCTCGAAAACATTCCACCGTGCTTAGCTACCATATTTTATATAAAAGTATGTCCCTCGAGAATTGATGTGCAATCATCGTTTCAACATAGGTATCTTAAAATATAACCAAATTTCTATAAAAGTAATTTTATAGGTGGTTCGTGATAAAGTAAGTACTTTTGAAGAATATCGTGACTTGAATAGTAATTAATATATATATTATAAATTGTGACTTAAGATATTAACATTTGAGTATGGTATAATCCATACTCTTAGATTGTTGATTAGGTACCTTTGGTCATGTTAAAAAGACACTAGAAATTATAAATAAACAGAAAATAAAAAAGTAATTAGGGTTTGAAAGGTGTTCACTTTATCCCAAACTACATACACCAGCATTTTACGCAGGTATTGCATGTGTCAATACAAAATTCTTCAACTAATGTTCTTTGATGTGTTATATCTGCACGAACATGATATCACAAGTTCACCACTGAATGTTCCATAGAATAGCTCATATTACAAAAAAAATGCACACAACACATACAGACTATATTGTTGTTGAGACTTGTGCCATTTCCACACAATTGGCAACCCTGCTTCCGTAGCTCAAAAACAAAAAAATAGGTTCGAGGTAGGCGAGCCCTGTAATCAAGTTGTAATGTTCACTCGTCTTGCAATAGAATATATTAAGCAGGATGCAAAATCTAAAGAGAATTGAGCTTTCCTGTAGCTGGACTCTTTTAATACTATGGTTGTTGGGAGAGGTAGGGTCGAGAGTGACAGGCATTATGAGGGAGAGGGGCGGGCGGTATTTCCTCTCAGCCAGGGTGATGTATAACCATCTACCTGGCTGTCTCTACCCTTCCCAGTGTAATGGTACCAGTCCTCAAACTATGGTTTTTGGGAGAGGTAGGGTCGAGAGTGACAGACATGATGAGGGAGAGGGGCGGGCGGTATTTCCTCTCAGCCAGGACGATGTATGACCATCTACCTGGCTGTCTCTACCCTTCCCAGTGTGATGGTACCAGTCCTTAAACTATGGTTGTTGGGAGAGATAGGGTCGAGAGTGACAGGCATGATGAGGGAGAGGG